>JAJOOR010014795.1:0-45808 GCA_036250505.1 Solanum acaule
TTGTACTATTTCAGTCTCCATCTGTATATATAGACTTGTCTTTTTCCTTTCGAGACAGTCCAGTCTCTGTTGTCTAGTTTTGGGACTTGTACTCATTTTGTAGTAGCTCTGTACTGGTGACTTCCAGGTTCTGGGAGGGATCTTTATTTGTATATAGGTTTTTGGTTTGCTTCCGCCTGTTTGTATTATTATTTGCCTACTCTTATTTAATTTCTACCCTCAGACCCATTACTTGTTATTTCGGGTTACGGGTTGGCTTACTTGCTGGTGGGTTATAGTAGGTGCCATCATGACTTGATAAATCGGGTCGTGACAGAAAGCCTCCTCCAACATTGCCCAAGTGAAAATTGGTTCCCCCTCACCTCTACCCTTCTTCCACTAGTCAAGCCAAGTCCTAGCAACATTCTTCAGTTGATATGAAGTTAGTTCCACTCGGTCAGTAATGGCAAGGTGCATTACCTCAAATACCTTTTGCAGTTCCTCAACAAAATTCTCCAGATCCTCGGTAGTGCTTGAACCAGTGAAACTTGGAGGACTCATCCTCAAGAACTCACGAATCCTTGAAGTATCATCCCCTTCCTATCGGTTCTCCCTCTGCCCAACTTGGTTTGACACAACTTGACATAACATCCTGATCGCTTCCCTAAACTCAGCATTGGTAACTTCTCCTTAGGGTTGCACTTCAGGTGCATTAGGTACCCCTTGATCTTGAATGTTCTTCCTAGCAAGACTACCTCGGACAACTCTTCATGGAGGCAGGATCAACTGAAATACACGCACGAGTATGAGTTAGAAGAAACTTTTAAGAGATCAAACTCTAACGCACGAAATGAGTGTGAAAAAAGTGACATAATTTCCTAAGTGTTGCAGCCTCCTAATTATATATGTGGCGCCCTTGACACCAATAACTAGGACTCTACAGACATGACTTCATAGATTCCCTAGGACTCTTGAACTCTGTGCTCTAATACCAAGTTTGTCATGCCCAGAGCCTACACCCTGGGTGGGACTGGCACTCGAGAACCATTGTTGGCCCCAAGCGAACCCTTTGCCTGGCTTACTTACTTAGCAGAAGACTTAAACATAAGAAATATTCTCAAATAAGGAACTTATGAATTAATCTTAGAATGTATTTAAGGAAACATTCAAACTAGCCAAAATGGCTACTCAAGTCTCCTAGCAAAACATCTGAAATACAAGACTAAAGAACAATAACTTCTCGTCTATGAAGCCTCTAAAACAAAGAGGAATGTCAGGATAAGACCCTCGATCATCCTTACAACTGAAATGAACAAAACAATAAGACAAGATATAACCAAAGGGATCCTCCGCAAATCTAGGAGGCTCACGAACTAACTCTTAGTGCTTAACTGGATTAACGAGGTGCTGGATGCTGATCGTGGTTACCTCTGTCTGTATCATAAAATGATGCAGGACAAATAGCATCAGTACATTGAATATACTAGTATGCGAGGGGAAAACTAAACATAACATAAGCTCGAAAGTAATCTGGAAGGAACACTTACCTTGGCTTTACTCAACTCATGAATAACTCAAGTCAAATGCAAAGTAAAATAACAATAATGGTGCAATTTATACCAAGCATTTAAAACATTAAGTATCAACTCAATTTGTTAAAGAAATGCAATAACAACTCAGTTTACATATAAAGTAATATAATACTGTGGGAATTTCTCTAATCGACAACCATCACTATGAGCCTAAGTGATGATACAGTGTCTCACCCACGCTGCCAGAATTGTCCTATACCTAGCCATCATATAAAATGCCTCAACTAAGTAGATCCACTAGTCTATGCTAAAAAGCACTAGGGAATCATCTAAAAAGTATGATCATTTCTACCCATGATGGCTACCTGGTTTATGGAGACTTGAGTTATTATGAACTCGCGTCCCCATATCGGTGCTCAATACTTCTCCCAAAATATACTCAGCTCATATGTTTTTAAAAACAAAACTCTTTCTGTTATTTGAGATAATTACTCAAAAACTAGCTCATAGGCTATCTTGGAAATCAGTGTTTCCTTTCTTGCTCAAATGTGAAAACATTTTAAATCTTGGGAATACTTAGTTCCCGTATAATCTTGGAAGAAATGAATTGTACTCTTAATCTTTACTCAACTAAAAGATTATGTCTTAAAACAAAGTTAAAACGTTTCTAAAAGACCTTTGGAAAACTCTATGAACTATTAACCTCTTGGTTTGACTCTTAACTTTCCTTGAATTGAATTATAGATTCAAGGTTCATGACCTCATGTTTATGGATGATTTCATGATGGTTAGACGTACCTTAGATTATAGAAATCGAATAGAAAACATAGGTATGTTGCTAAGGAACTAGTACGGAGAAAAGGGGGGAAAAGTGGGAGGCCTAGTGTCCTTGGTAGTCAAAGATGCACGGGGCGCCAACCCTGATATTTCAAAGCCTGACTTGGGGCGCTCTGGTGGCGCGGCACCCCAGAGGTCAACTTTCAGAGGCTGTTTTGGGGCGCACTGAGAGGCGCGGCACCCCAGCCTCTTCCCCAATTTTTTGACAAAACTTCTCCTTCGTTTTTCAACTCTAAACCCTCTAATTTCACTTGGTTCTTTCCCCAAACACTTAGAATCGACTATATTATTAATATATGCAAGATTCAACTCGAAATCACACCTAATTGCATGAATCAAACTCAAGAAACTTCAACAACAAGAACCCATAAGATTTCAAACGAATTTCTATCAAGAACTCATAAGAATTGCTTACAAAACGACACAACTTCGCTGAATCGAATCATGATTGGTGCGTGGGTGAACCAACCCAACCCTATGTTATCTTACATACCTCGTAGGGATTAACCCTTGACGAAATCCACATGAAAATCTCCAAGAAATCGACGAATCCTTGCTTTTCCTCCTCTTTTGTCCTCTTCTTTTCTCTTCTCTCAAAACCCTAACTCTTTTTGAAAAGCGTAAGCTGAACCAAATCAGTTTAGACCCCAAATTAATTAACAAAAACAAAATTAAAATAATGGGGTATGGAAAAGACCATAATGCCCTTCTAAAATTCGGTTTTGACTTTCCTTATCTAGACAACCCAACTTCAAATGGGCATATCTCACTCATACGAATTTGGAATTTAGTAAACTCGGTGGTGTTGGAAAGATAATTCCAAGATCTTTCCTATGGTATATTTTAGCACACCTAACTCATCCTAAGGTAGGAGTTATGGTGGTTTAAAGATGACCAAAAAGTCAAACTTAACATAACTTAACAAATTTTTCCAGATTTTTCTTTCTTTCCAAAACCAACTCTTTCCAATTCTAACTCTTCTAGTTCTTTTAAATCGCGAGGTGTTACAACAATTGAAAGATTGGACAGAAGTTTACAACAATTGAAAATTTAAGAGAAGTACTCCAATACAACAACAATAACAAGAAGAAAAAGGCAAGAGTATACAACTTTGAATTACGAAAAAATGTTGGAAATAATAATTCAAAGTTAGAGTAGAAATGTTAAGTTGTTTAGGATTTGTTATTTATGGTATTTACTTATTTATGTTTTGATTAGAATTTGTTAGTTAGAGTAGTTCCTAGTCCTAGTTTAATTTGATTTTTACCTTTATAAATATGAATGTTACTAAAGATAGAAATATACAAAAATACAAGAAACGGAGAAGGGCCTAAAATGCTCCTCAAGTATTTCAATTGGTACAAAATTACCCTCCATCCACCTATCAGCTCTACAATACCCCTGACGTCCACCTTTCAGCTCAAAATTACCCTTATGTAATCATACTCATTAGGTGGATGGAGGGTAATATTGTTTCAAATCTCATAGTTTAAGGGCATTTTACGCCCTTTTCCATTAAAATAATTTTAAATTACTTAATATATAAGCTCACATGATTGACTTGATTTTGAATTTCATAGTAAATTTAATATTATAAAATGGTTAGGCGTCTACTCTCTACTCTTTCCTCCCTGGCCCTTCACTTCCTCTCTCTTCCATTTATGACAAACAAGAGAGAAAAAAAGAGGAAATTAATGATGCATTCATATAGAAATAATTAGTTCAATAAAAGATGACTAAATTAAGCAAATATGTACAAATATTACATTTTTCTTTTGTGTGTACCCAAAATTAAAATTAAATTAATAAAAATAATCATTTCTCTTTTCCCCACTCACATCCCATCATGACAATAAAACTAATTAAAAGAATATAAGTATGTGATTTCATTTCAAGTTTGAGTCCCAGATATCGTAATTAAGAATAAGAGATAACAAAAAGGAATAAAAGAGAAAATGAACAAGACATTTTGATAATTGAGAGAAAATTTTATATCAATGAAAATAATTTTTTTTAGATGGACAATAAGTCGGGTTAAGTATGGATTTTAGTTGGATTCCCATTTATGAGTTGGGTTACGTTATAATAAATTGGGGTCGATTTAAAATAGGCCAATAGGAAGATATCATGAAATTAATTATTGTTTCAATATTTTTTTCAAGTGTATCGACTCAAAATATAAATCATAAGTAGTTTTATAGAAAATTAGAATTTTAAAAAATATCATTTTTATTATTTATTTGAGAAGGGTTTAAATTTGGACCGATAACATTAAGAAATATAATAAATAAATTAAAAATAAGGGAAAATATGAGTCAAAAGATTAACATCAACAGTATTTTTGAGCCGAAAGGTGGATGTTAGGGGTATTTTAGGGCTGATAGGTGGATGAAGGGTAATTTTGTACCAATTCAAATACTTGAGGGGCATTTAGACCCTTCTTCGTACAAGAAAATAGATAGAACTTGAAGTAAGATTCATGAACCTTTGAGTTTATAAATAAAATATGTATATACTAGTTTTGTCACATGTGTGTTGCACATGAATATCAAAGCATGTACCACATTGTTTTTATAAATAATGTAAATACTATTAAATAAAAAAAATAATTAAAAAATATTAAATGAATGATAAAGTATAAGTTCCTATGAATAGTTAATCTAAACTTTCTTACGATTACTACTAAAAGTTAGTCACAATTAAAATCTCTTTGTTACACGTCTTAAATATACTTTCTCCTCCATTCCCCATAGTGCATTACTTAGTTATTATTGTGTTGCTGAAGTTCTTTCTTTTATAATATAATATAAAAAAGTATTGATATATGTAACTCCCTAGAAAAATTTTGAGCTCAGACTCGAACAATCCTTCGTTGTAAGTAGGATTTTACTGAGGAATTTAAAATTTTCTTAAGTGTTAAGGTCACTAGATGTAGCACCTTCAGCTCCAAGAAGAACTAAATAAAATAATTTAAGTCATTCCTAAGTTCCTTTAAGTTTTGGGTCAACTTCAAACGACCATAACTTTCCGTACGTAATGACTTAGGTGGCCCATAAGATATCAAATGAAAGGTCTTTGAATTATCTTTCCAACGCCAATGCGTTTGCTAAGTTTTGAGGTCCAATGAGTGAGATATGCCCTTTTGAAGTCAAGATGTCCAGTTAAGGAAAGTTACCAGAATATATTAAGGGGTATTTTGGTCTTTTCCTTACCCAATCAGATTTAATTCATTTTTAGTAAGGTTTTAGGGGTCTAATATGATTAGGTTCAGTTTTATAATCCTAATATACGCCTAGGGTTTTAGTTGAGAGTTCAACAAGAGAAAAGAAGAGAAAAGAGGAGAAAAGATGAGAAAAGGCCGAGATTTCGTCAAGTTCTTTAGGATTTGATTTCTGATTTCGCCAAGGGTTTAATCCCTAAGAGGTATGTCAGCTTCCATAGTGTTGGGTTTGTTCACCCAAATATTAATCATGTTTATTTCAGTAAAATTCATTCTAGAAAGTTGAATGTACGATGTTCCTGAATTATGTTCTTGAAATTGGCTTTCGTTCTTGAGTTTAGATGAGATTTGATGAGTTCTTGAGGAAATCATATGAAATTTAGAGTTTTGTTTGATTAGATTCTTGTGTACATTTACTAGGTATCTGAATCGAAAGAGGATTTGAAAAAAAAATCAAGTTTAGGCGAATTGGTGTTAGAAAATGAAGAACAAAAAAGTCTGGTGAATTTGGCACTCCACTCCGCGTCGCGGACCTTCCCTCCTTGTGCACAAAATCTTTCTCCACATAGCAGAGATGTTGCAGACCCCTCTGCCTCAAAATTTATTTTGCGACCAAATATTAAAATGTATCTCCACGTCACGGACTTGCTTCCAGACAGTTATTTCTTGATCGATTCTCATATTTAACAATCTAAAAACACTCCTATTCATTACAATATCCTTCCTATCACAAATCATAAGTTTGATTTCATAATTCAAATTCAAGGAAGAGTTAAGAGCCAAGTCTTGAGAGTCCTTAGAGTCTTTTGAGGAGTTTTACACAAATTCTAATAACTTGTTTCAAGACTCAAGTAAGTGAGCATGAGAGTGCGGAGAATGTATTCATGAGTCTACACTATCTACGAGATCCTTCATATCATTAACTATAACTCTCGAATTCATAATTCAAATTTAAGAGAGTTAAGAGTAGAGTTCAAGAAAGTCTTTGAGTCCAATTGTGAATCCTTTGAAATCTAATATTGATTTGAACTAAGTTTTGAGGAAGTATTTATGAGAAGAAAAAGAGTTGTATACACGAGTTCCATATTATTATGTAGACCCTTGAGTCGAGTCGTTCATGACCATAAATTCCGCATGAACTTCATAAGTTGAGCATCTTTGAGAGGAGCAGTATCTTCAAGTTCTAAGTTCTTGAGTATCGAGTTCTTAACCCTTTTGAGATTATATTCCTAATCATGGGACTATTACATGTTACCCATGAAGTCCTTGAGTTGAGTTGTTCTTGCCCATAATTCTGTATGAACCCTATGAGTCGAGCAGTCTAAGGATGAGTAGTATCATTCAGTCTTTAGTTCTGAGTACAGAGGTTTTTTATTGATATTAAGATCCCTGAGTGGAGTTGTTCATATTCATAATTCCACATGAACCCTATGATTTGAGTTATAAATTTTGAAATGCTTTTTAAAGCCAACACTTGAGTTCCATATTTGGTTGGTCAAATATTTTTAAAATTAATTTCACTAGAAAAAGAAACTCCTTCAAACTTATTTTCCTGATAAAAATAAGGAAAATAAGTTTCATAAATAAATATTTATGGAATAATATATTCTTCACTTGTCACACACTAGAAAATAAATAAGAACCCTATTTATTTACCAACAAAACATTGTCCTTTTTGTTGTTTCCTTGAGAGAATGTCTGTTAGTAAAAGTTAGCAGCATTACATGTCTTGATTATGTGGTTTTGAAGGAATTTGACTATTGAATAAAGGTATCTGCCATTTGAGGTTTTCTTTCTGTCTATTTGATATAAAAAATTCATGTATTTTCCTTACTACTTTTCAAATTGTTGAGATTTAGATTTCAAAAAAGTTTGATCGAATCTTAATTTTATTAAAATAAACAAAGTTTGATTGAACCTTACATATTATAATCTAGCAAATATTGAACAACTAAGATCCTTTATTAAAAAAACCCAATCTTATGAATAGAACAAAATACAAAGTAAATTCTTTCAAGAAATTCATCAACTACTTGGGGCACAAATACTTCTACTTAAAAGTCTAATAAAATATGAAAAACAAATGTTGGGATATTCAAATTCTACCAAGGCCTCTCCCTCCTTTCGTTGCCACCACTGTTTGCACCAGATCCATGACCCTCCTCATATCCCATGACATCACCAATTTCACCATTACTAGCTCCACCACCAACATGGAAAACCAATGTTTGGGACAATCAAATTCTACCACTATCATCTCTGTGCCATCTCCCTCCTTCGTTGCTGCCACCGTTTGCACCATTACTAGCTTTGTTGTCGTCGCCAACTAGACCTCCCACAATTATTTGAACCTTGTGATGCCAACACCAATTTAGGTTGTTTAGAAAATATTCTCGCTTGTATTTTTCCTTTGGTGTGAATAATATTCTTACTTGCTCTTTCGTTCCAAGCTCTCCCTCCAAGATTGAAGATTCTTTTTATCTTTTAGGGGAGGAGTCTTCTTCTGACATTCCAACATCCTTTCATTTTAAAATTATTAATGTTATAAGTATACATAAAATATGTATTAAAAATTTATGACCAAAACATTATAGTGCAACTAAAAATTAGTCGCCAAATAGCTTATAGCTAACCACTATATTTTGATAATTTATTATTAATACATTATTAAATGAGATTATAATGATAACTTTTTTTTGTTCTATGAGGAAATTTATCAATTTGTAATTCTTATATTTTCTATAGTGTGTTTTTGTATAAAAAATTGTTGTCTTATAGCTAACGTAATAATAACATACATTGTTTTTGTGTTTGACATCCTTATTCATAAGGTTGTTCATTGCTTCACCAAGAAATTTTTTGACCTCCCTCTTGCCATGGTTATTGCTTTTTGTTGCAGACTTCCTTTTCAAGATAGAATGTTCAGCTTTTCTTTTCATGGAGTGCTTTTTAATAGCCCCAACCTTTTGATAAATAACAAAAATTAATAAGAATAATGTAAATATCTTTGCGTCTTAACATGACAATATAAGTTTGTGTCATATAGTTAGGAGGTGGTCATGGAAATCGCTTCTTGCAGAAATGCAATGTAAGTGCTTACCTCCTTTTCTTCAGTGGCTTCATGATCAACTTCAAGCTTTAATAAACCCCTAAACACATATTTTCTTACCTCCACAATAAAACGATATTGTTTGCTCTTATGATAGTAATACTGCAATCAAACAAAGATTTTTGTTAACAACTAACTATATATATGATTTTACAAAGTACAAACTACACACATTAAAAAGTAATTATATTACTAGCTCTCATTTTCTTGATATATCATTGGTTAGAGATTCATTGGTCCTTAATTAGGATAAAAACTAGTTATACATAAAATTTTAAACAACTAAAGAAAAATATACAATATAAATCCAAATAAGTTTAAATGTGATAGTATAGTTGTAGTTTACTAGTCCAATTTGAAATAAGAAAATAAAGTTTAATTATCGCCTAACATACACAAAACAAATATTGTGATTCTATTTTCTTTTCTTCTTTTTTTCAGGAAAAAGAAAAGATAAAACAAGCTATAATATAATTAAGTGGACGATTCACGGTATTGGTAGGGATCAATAAATCCAAAAAATTGTATTTACCATGTCAAATGCTCCGGATCCATTTTCACGTTGTCTCTTTTTAGCTACCCATCCATGTAGCATCTTGTTGTATTTATGGTTAAGACAATCACAAATTGGTTGTTCTGCAGGATTTGTACTAACTGCTTGTGGATTATAAATGGTGTAACAGTTAGCTTCACCCTTAAAAGGTTCAATTCAGAAGCTAACATTACGAAAGACTGATCGTTTCTTCTTCTAATGATCAATCATGTTTTCGGATACTCTCAAAGGAATTATAAGAAACAAAAAAGTAAAGAAAACTCAAGAATAATAGTTGAGAAGTATTGTGGTTTGAGGCTTGAAATATCGAGGATTATATATAGATAATTAAATTGAGAAGATGGAATGTAATTTTGAAAATAGATAAGGATGAAATTAATAAGATATGATTGTGGCTTGTTGAATGGATCGGGTGTTGCGTTCGGACACACTAGCTTTGATCGGTTGCCATGTTCCGGCATCAATATGGGAGCAATTCCCACATTCCGGCATAAACATTGGATGGGGTACCACGTTCCGGTATGCTAACTGTTTGGGTTTGGGTTCCATGAGAGGACCAATGACTTGTCATAATTATGTATCTTGAGAAATGTGAAGTTGTTCGTAGTTCATAAATATTGATAATATTGTATATGTTCGATATATGCATGTGATTATATTGTTGTATTGACTTATGTATGTTACACTTAGTGGGATAGCCGCGTGATCCTACCAGTACACTATGGTTGTGTACTGATACTGCACTTGCTCTTTCTTTATTGAGTACAAGGCATCTTCAGGCGGCTATTGATAGACCTCGCTTAGAAGATTAGTGATCGTTCGAATTCAAGGGTGAGCCACGTCTTTCGGGCTATCATGGGTTCTCTTTCATCTATGTCCACCATTTCGGACCTAGACTAGTTCATTAGATATTTCTACGTTTTGTTGGGTTGTACCCATTTTCCTTTAGTCTTGGGTTCATTGTTAGATGTATTGGTACATTGACTTTCATGTTCTAGGGTATTTCCGCATTGTTTAGTTGATTATATTTTTGTTTGGAGTTTATGGGAACTCCCTATTTCTTTCCTTAGTATTTAACTTGCTTCTGTAACTTAAATGCTTTAGTTTTTGGCTTATTTCCTTGTTTTGGGTTGTAGTAGTGGTTCTCCCACTGGAAAGTTAGTGTGGGTACCAATCACGACGGTCTGGGTCATGACACTAAGCCTCAATTGACTTATTACATTTGGTTCATCGAAAGGCCCTGGGTCGGTGGAGGGTATACCACTCCCAAAGTTGTAGTGATCACAAAAAGCCATAGGAAAAAACACAAAAGAAAAAAAGACAACTATTCACAATATAGATAGAAACAAATGAACTAAAAATCCTAAATCAATTCAATACAGCTAATTGTTCCCTGGCAGCAACGCCATTTTCGATAACGCTCAAATCATCCTCCAAACGAATCAAAAGAGAGAGCGATTATCGTCAATAAAAATATCCATCTAAGAGTCATGGTCGAATCCCACAAGGAACAGTATAATGGTAATTAACAATATAAAGGATAACTAGATACTAGTTTGAATTTAGACATACAAGGTACACAACTATCAAATAGAAAGTCATTTTTATAACTACACTTCTAATGGGGGCAAAGACGATATCAAGCGAGGGATGTATGAGAATTGGAAAAATTTGGGAACCAATTAACACTCAACGATCCATTGCAATTCAATCTCAAATCAATCACTAATAAGTAGGCTAGGTCATCTTCAATTACACTAATTATCTTTTGATCTCAAAACGTTTTATTGTGATATTTCCTTTTCGTCTCAATCACACAAATATAAAATAACCCACTACCTTAACTTAGACCTCTCTTTGAAGGAATCATTGCACCCAACAATAACCTAAACGTTTATCTTTTGATCTCAAATTCAAGATTCAAAGTCAAAATGCGATCATTAATCTAATTCTTCACTACAATCAATCTTTTTTGAGTATCGACCAGAGATCGGAAGCTAAGATTGAGCGTTCACTCTCAACCTATAAATTCAAATATGAAAACTAGATGGAACCTATTTCATTAAATCAAACATGGAAATAAGGAACTACAAAAGCAATAAAGCAATTAATCAAACACTCAAATAGCTTTGTCTATTTGTAGAACAAAAGCCCCAATTTCATACAAATATTACACCTGCATTTTGAGTAATAAGAACAAGAAAATAAAGTAAGGTAAAAGATATTCCTAAAGTAGAACACAAACTTTGAATCCACAAATGAAATGCGAGGCAACTTGCCTTCAATGTCTTAACCCTAAATCAAGAACACTAAGAGATCTATTTTTTGAATGAGTTTTTCTCTCTACAATGTTCTCTCTCTTACTATTCTTGGATCATCCATTATGCTCAAATCTAACCCTATTTTCTGAATTTTGGTTCTGAAGCTTGAGAACTTCTCATTCTGCCCCTATCTTAAAAAGGTGGGCTTCACAAAAGTGGCAGGAGGTTCGCAAAAGTGAACTTCAGTTCAATTAAGCAACCTCCACCCTGTTGACCCTGTTCGTAAAAGCTCACCCCATGTCCTCGCTTAAGTGGATAGTTGACTTTGTTGATTGGATTACTAAAGCAATCAGTGCTCCATCAGTGCGATACTAGGGACTTATTTTCTGTGAGGTTTCTCACATTTTTCAGCTTCGATTTCACTTTTTATCAACATTTTCTTTCCCAGCATCAAAATACCTGAAATAACATAATTCAAAGCATAATTAACCACTTTCTCTACTTTGAGTGCCACAAATCCATAAGAAAATAACTCTCAATGAGTGAAAATCCACCACTCTTCAATAATCCTATTTGTCCTTGCATCTTTTATAGGAATGTGGGGACCTGAATTTATTTTAAGAGTTGTATATATTGATGACTTGAACATCATTGACACTCTAAATGATCTTTCAAAAGTTATTGATTGCTTAAAACAAAATTTGAAATGAAAGATCTTGACAAGAAATTATTTTGTCTTGACCTAAAGATTGAGAATTTGACAAATGGAATATTTGTTCATCAATCAGCCTACACAAAAAAAAAAAAAATCTGAGTAATTTTACATGGATAAATCACATTCATTGAGTATCCCCAGTGATTGTGAAATTGTTTGACATAAATAAGGATCCATTTCGACCTGAAAAGAAAGATGATGAGTTTCTTGATGATGAAACTTCATATCTTGGTACAAACAAGGCACTGATGTGCCTTTCTAAAAATACTCTATCACATATTTATTTTGTAGTGAGTTTATTGGCAAAATTCAGCTCCTCCCCAACAACAAGAAATTGGAATGACTTTACTTACTTATTTATATATTTTTAGAGTATCATGGACATGCATTTATTTTATTCTAACGAATTTATATTACAAATTATTGGTAAAGCAGATGTATGGTATTCATCTGATCTGCATAAAGCTTGGTCATAAATAAGTTATTTGTCTCTATATGGAGGGACAACAATATCTTGGTATTTAATTAAATAAACGCTAGTAGTCATTACTTTAAATCATGTAAAAATAATAGTCATCCATGAAGGAAGTCGGGAGCGTGTTTGATTGAAATGAATGAATGTACTGATCTTGAAGGTCATTTTTATAATTTTCTGGAAAACATTACCATTTTACCAATCCTAATAGTTGTCCGGAGTCATGTCTAATTAGTTTTTGAAGTCAGATTGGAAATCAAATTATAAATTTGAGATTTTTGTATGTTTTTTATATTAGGAAGCTTTTAAGTTGATATGCTTGACTTTAGTAAACATTTGAAGTTTCGAGTGTTGAAATAGAATTCTGTCAATTCCATCAGCTCCAAAACATGACTTTTGGGTTATAGGACTAATGGCTAAGGTCCTCATGTCTTTAGATGAGTTTTGGAAGAGTTTTTGTGTTTTGAAAGTTAAAAGCATTAGATAGTTGATCAAAGTGAACATTTTATAATCGCAAGCTAATTCCGACAATTTTTTTAGGTCTGTAATGTTGTTTATAGTATAAATGTATTTTTGATTTGGGTCCGAAGACTTTTGATTTCATTTTGAACTATTAGATGAGATGTGGGAAAAGTTAAGGCTAAAGTTTGACTTTAGTCAATGATTGAGGTTATTTTCAAGTTTTGATGATTCCACTAGTTCCAAATGATGATATTTGGTCTAGTTGAAGGTTTGGACCAGTTCCAAAAACTTTTGGATGAGTATTATGTCTTTTTTTAGAAATTTAGAGATTCTCAGGGTAAAGTTGATTTTGGTCAATATCGGGTTAAGGTGATCTTGTTTGGGTGTTTTGATGATTCCATTATCCTTTCCAAGCTAGTAGCATATTTGGTTTGTGGTTGGGATGTTCCGAATGATGTTTAGGTGAGTTTTTAAGCTTTTTAGGTGCTTTGGCATTGTTTCAGCAATTTGTATCAACTAAAAGTTTGTTATTAGTTTTAAAGATCAAAAAATTATTCCAAAACATTTAAAAGTTTAAGTATGAATCATAGGATTGATAAGAAAAGTTTGGAGCATTTTTTGCTAAGCCAAGATTGAATTTTCATCGCGATATATGAAATAATTGTTTACCGAGAAGAATTGAAATTTGACTTGAAAACGAGAACGGAATTGAGTTTCGATTGAACGAGCAGTTGTATATCATTATTTAAGAGATTTAGAAAAAAGAAATATTTCATTTCTCTATCGTATAAGGAAGTTACGGGTCTTTTAGTGAAAAATTAAGTTGCTGGTTTATGGTGTAAATATTGTTGTTCAGGCATTTAAAATTTTAGACTGTGTTTATTTGGTATTTTCAGCATATTGGGTGTTTTAGAGCTCGGAATAGAGTGCGTCTTGCGGCATTCTTCTCAATTTAATACGGGGGTTATTATTTTGATCCTCATTTTGAAATTTTATCATGATTTCTTCGTCTGGTTTTCTTTCCTTATTCATAAATTATACGGAGAAAAATAGGATTTTATCAATTTAGACTCAGTTTTTGATGAAAAATGAATATTTAAGATCCTAATGTTATGGTAATTTGATTTTGCCGTAAACTTCTTGATTCATCAATTATTTTTATCATATTAACCGCGCTTGAGAATTTGGAATTTCCCCATAAAGTTTAACTTTGATAAATTTAGAATTTCAAGGTTGATTTTAACTCTATTTTTTTTTATAAAACTTCATATTTGGACTTACCTAATCATGGGTAAGATATTTCTCAAGAAATATTTCATATTTGAGCAAGGCTCTTGGACTTGGTTATTGGCGGTTTTCTTATGAACTTTAATCTTATGTTCTGGACTTTTGGGGATGATTTCTAACTCTTCTTTTAATACAATTTTTCATGTGATTTCCTGTATCTTTGGGAAACATATTTTTCTATAAAATTCAAGATTATCATTAGCCTTCGAGGTTTTTCTAGTAAGGTTTTTAATGAGGCAACACTCAAGGTGTATTATGAGATGTGTACTATTTTTCCTTCACTAGGCTTTTTCCCACTTTGTATTTTCTAATAAGGATTTAAAGAGGCATGTTATATATGGACATCCAACGGGGAGGCTTATAAATTCATTGAATTTTGAACTATCCATTTACTTAATCATGAACTACTTACATTCATGTATATATATTCCCTACGTTCTATGAATCATTTTGGATAAAAATGTATCTATTATTTATGACATTTAACATGGTGATTTTCAGAGTGATTTCTCAACCTATAAATAGGATTGTAATTCACCATCTCAGAGATACTTGAAGACATTTCTATCAGATGATATCTACATTCTACTTTGTATATCTCTACATTCAAATTTTCCTTGTTGTATATTCTTTATAGTTTACAACATTTACTATTTGAATTGTTTTTTTTGTAATAAAAAGAACATAAAAAAAAACTATCATAAATTGAATGCTTTTTTTAACTATATTTTTCCTTTTGAAAACATGTTAGGCTTATGTTATGCCAAAAGGACATGGAAATAGAATAATTTCTTATTCAAAATTACGTAGTAAAATAAATTTTTCTTCTTGGTTCGATGAAATAAAGTTTTCAATACTAATAATACTAAATAAAATGGATTAAGATAATTTGGATCTCTAAAACATTTTCATGAGACTTTAATGATCAAAAACAAAAAGGAAAAAAAGATAAGTGTTATGAAACTATAAAATAATAAGAAGAAGAAAGTAGGGAGAAGAGAGAAGAATTATCAGTTCTTTTGAGGGATAATTTTACAATGAAGAGGACCCCTCGGGGAAAATTGACGTGGTCCCAAAGTTAGGGTTCCTTAATGTTCTCTAAAAGACAGACATTCACTATATTTATTACACTCCCCTTGAATGTTTAATTCGTAGATAATGTGTCTTGTTGAAAACCTTACTTAAAAAAAACTTTTTAAAAAAGATAAACTCTACTAAAGAAAAAGAGTATACATATCTAATGGGACAAAACCTCATAAGAGAAAAAGAGTACAACATGAATTAACTCCCGCTAATGAGAACATCTATCCAAAGAATTGAATCTTCACCTTCCAAGCTTGTGCACCATCTTCTTGAAAGTTGCAGTTGGTAGAGACATGGTGAATAGGTCAGCCACATTTTCACTTGAACGAATATGTTGCACATTTATATCACCATTCTTTTGGAGCTCATGTGTGTAGAATTTTGTTTTGCGAAATGTTCTTTGCTCTATCTCCCTTTGTGAATCCTCCCTTTAGTTGTGCTATGCATGTTGTCTTATCTTCACATAAAGTGGTGGGTACTTTGTCACACTCCAAACCACATTTTTCTCTAATGAGATGTATCATGGACCTCAACCACACACATTCTTTATTTACTTCATGAATGGCTATTATCTCAACATGATTTGATGAAGTGAATACGATAGACTGCTTTGTAGATCTCCAAGATATGGCAGTACCCCCACATATAAACACATAGCATGTTTGAGATCGAGCTTTATGTTGGTCAGGTAATATCATGTATTAACATAACCAACAAAATTGGGACTGCAATTGTTAGAATAAAATAACCTCATATCGGTAGTTCCTTTTAAATATCGTAATATGTGTTTGATCCCATCCCAATGTCTCTTAGTAGGAACAAAATTATACCTTGCTAACAAATTAACTGAAAAGCCTATATCAGGCCTCGTAGTATTAGCAAGATACATTACTGCACCAATTGCACTAAGATATGGTACTTCAGAACCAAGGATTTCCTCATTATTTTCTTGAGGTTAGAATGGATCCTTATTCACATCAAGTGAACCAATAACCATCGGAGTACTTAATGGATGCGCTTCATCCATACAAAATATTTTCAACACTTTTTCTATGTAGGCATATTGATGAACAAAAAAATTGTTTGTCAAATGCTCAATTTGCAAACCAAGACATAATTTTATCCTACCAAGATCTTTCATCTCAAATTCATTCTTTAAATAATCAATTCCCGTTGAAGCCAATAGTTCCAATAAGGTTTATGTCATCAACATAAACAACAAGTACAACAAGTTCTGATGTTGTTTTATTTATAAAAAATGAATGGGCATATTGCATTATTTGTCTAACCTTCCTTAAATAAATACTCACTAAGACGGTTGTACCACATGCGTCCAGATTGCTTCAAACCATACAATGATCTTTACAATTTAAATACATTTCCCAAGATTTTAAACTACAGGGTTTAGGCATCATAAATCCTTCAAGAATTTTCATGTATATCTCATTATCAAGTGATCTATAAAGATAGGTTGTCGCCACAATAATCAAATGTGTTTCTAGTCTCTTATGGACTGTGAAACTAATGAGATAATGTAATGTTATTGCATCCATAACGGGTTATTATGTCTCTTCATAATCGACACCAGGCTTTTGTGAAAATTCTTGTGCAACAAGGCGTGCTTTATACCTTTGTATTTAATTTTTCTCATTTCTTTTTCTTACAAGAAATCATTTATAGAGAACATTTTTAATACCATTAGGTGGTTGAACTATACGTACAAAAACTTCACGCTTGACAAGTGATTCAATTCTGATTGAATTGCTTCTTGCCATTTTGTTCAATAATTTTTTGTAGACATTCTACAACATATATAGGTCCACTATCTTGCATGATTTTTTTGAAACATTATATGCAAAGACATAACCAACCACTATTTCTGATTTCGATTAATTTCAATACTTCTTGAATTTATTAATAGTTCTTTATTTTCTTGAGTCTCAAGCTCATTGATTCCTTCATGTATATCAGATTTATACATATTTTGGACTTCCATGTGAGATTCTTTTATAGTGTCATCTTGGTCTTCAATTTTTCCCTTTTCTAGGATTTTGATCCTCAGAACCCAATGGTCTACCACACTTTGAGTGTTCTTTTGACTCATTAGGTATGACACTAGTGGATAGTCCTATAGGGACATCAATTGGAATTGGGACATTCTCTGTAGGAATATGTGAATTAGTAATCCTTTTCAAATTTGTAAATGCATCTGGCATATGATTTGCAATTTTCTGCATGAGAATGATCTTTTGTACTTCTTGCTCATAAATAGAAGAACATGGATCAAGATGAGACAATGATAAATATTTCCACAAAATTTCTATTTTTATGTCACTATTCCCCCTCCCCCTCCCTAATTTTGGGAAAATTGTCTCATCAAACTGATAATCTACAAATCGAACAGTAAACATGTATCCAGTTAATAGTTCAAGATAGCGAATAATGGAGAGAAATTCAAACCTAACATATATTCCTAACCTTCTTTGAGGATCAATATTAGTGCGGTATAGTGGTGCCACATGCACATGTAAAGCACATTCAAAAATTATCAAATGGGATATATAGGTTCTTGACCCATAACCAATTGCAATGGAGAAAACTTATGAAAATTTATCGGTTTGTGACGAATAAGTGTTGCAGCATGCAAAATTGCATGACCCCTTTTAAAAGTGGAAAACCTAGTTTGCAGAAGTGATGATCTTGATATAAACTGCAGACGTTTAATAGTATGAACATGAGCAACAGGGTGTTCAACTTTTATCCCAATTGATGGGCAATAATCATTAAATGATTGGGATGAAAACTCTGCAGCATTATCATCTGATTATCAGAAAATTCTGCCCTTAATCTTATTATTTGTGCCAACAATTTTTCAAATGACAAGTAACGACATGACAATAGGCACACATGAGACCATCTAGCAGAAACATCTACTAGTACCATAAAGTATCTAAATGACAAACTAGTTGGATGAATAGGTCCACATATATTCTCATGTATATGTTCCAAGAATGCAGGGGACTTAATCTGAACATTCATTGGTGATGGTCTCACAATTAACTTGCCTTGATGACAAGCAGTACAACAAAATTCACCATTTAAAAGAATTTTTAGCTCCATTTGAATTTTCTATAGTTCGTCTCATTATTATAAACCCTGGATGTTCTAGACAATCGTGCAAAAGTACAAAAGTATTGAAATCGATAAACATCTTATTTACTATAAAATGTGCCTCAATTGCAATAATTCTTGTCAATATTTTTGGTGATACCAAGATATTCAAGATTTATTTCATCCATTGATTGGATATGATAACCATTTTTACGGATATCTTTAAAACTCAACAAGTTTCTCTAAGACTTGGGAGAAAACATAGCATTATTTATGATGAGTTTAGTTCCTTTAGGCAAAATTATTATGGTTCTTCCAAAGCCCTCAATCGTATTAGTACTACCAAAAATTATAGTAACATTTATTTTGCTCATACTAAAATGAGAAAAATATTTCTCATTTTTGAATATCGTATATATTGTACCAGAATCAATCAAGCAAATGTATTTATGATTAGATAATATGCTTTGATAATTGTCCATATCTTCAAATAAAATGAAATAAATATCTATTAAGCCTTTATTACAAAGTAAAAGTTAGATAGTATAATAAACTAATAACCATCTTCTACTATGTAATTAATAAAGTAATAAACGCATGCACATAGTTTACCAATGTATATTTTTTATTTTATTTTTTTGTGCTTATATGAATAAGTTGTGTTACTTCACATTTTTACAAGCAAAAAAATGCATTAACTAGTGTACAATAATTAAATAGATATTCAATAGCTTTTCAGCACACTATTTTTGATATACTTAATACACTCAATATATTAAAAATTCAACCATCATACAATAAAAATATACAAAACCTATTAGAATACAAACTAATAGTAATTGTATTATTTATTCACTAGACCAATTTAAGTCTTAGTTTATTATAAACACATAATAGGGTTTAGTGTTTGAATAAAAATATTCCTCAAAAACTTTTCCAAATATATCAATCAACTCAAATATCCGAGATTAAAATACAAATAAAATGTACATTTATCAATGACATTAACAAGATGCAGCTTTTTTTCTTTTCTTTTTATCAAGCAAATAATATATAAAAAATAATTATTTAACTAATTCAAGTTCAATTCAATAATGAATTACAAAACTAATTAATACTAACTAAAAAAAGAAAAACTAACAGTCATGTAAACAACTATCTTTACATGTTTTATTTAATAACTACTAAAAAAAGACAAACAAGATATTCACTCCTCCATGGCCATAGAAGCATCATCAATCAAGTGATCTATCTTTCCTTAAGGATGTGCAAAGAAATCTGCAACATCCAAGTGTGTGATGTCAACTCAATTTTTAGAGACCAAATTTGCTTCAGGATTTTTCTGTTTCTTCTTTAGCAAATCGTGGTAAAGTTCAACCAAGTGTTTGGTATTTGAATTTCTTCGCTCTATTTCGCATCCGGTTAGCAACTGAGTTGTAAAGGTGGAAACAAGAACACCAGCAATAGTAAATGTGTCCTTGGAAATAGGTTTGTTTCCCTGACTTACTGTGGGCATGTAATGACTAGAGACACACATGAGGTTTTTATTATATTCTTAAGTTTGAAATATTCATTCTTCATGGGTACTGAATATGAAGATGTTTAGGATTTTCCTTGCTGACTGTCATGAATTGCTTCATAAGATGAATATAGTGGAGAGGTTTGAGGTTGCTTTTGTGACATATCAATTCAAGGGTGGCACCAAATTATGGTGGTGGTCTCATGTTGAGTGCCGACTAGTAAATGCACTACTCATGACTTTGGAACCATTTTATAACCTATTGTATGGAGAAGTATATACCCCGAACTTTGAGGGATAGGAGGAGAGATGAGTTCCTGAATATAGAGCAACATAATGTATTTGTTGTAGCCTTTAAGGCAAAGGTTTGTGTTTTCTCAGTCTAGAAGAGAAAATTTGTCATGTTGTGAAGGGATTAAAGTATGATTTGCATATATAAGGTTATAGGTGCCTGCTTTAACAAAAATCTTTTCAGGAAGTGGTTTGTTTAGTGACTGAGGTAGAAGGGGGTGAAGTCAGAAGACTTAGCCAAGGGGACAACATTCAAGAAGTTTTATAAGGGAAGGCTAGATAATGAACACCATTACTTGGAAAATGCATTTAGTATTGTTGTCATATCATGTATGGCTTGCTTAGTAAATGATGAAATTATGTTGCGACAATTGAAGTTGGAATATCTGCTGCGATTTCCTAGATTGAGTTTATATCAAAGAGAGTCATGATAGGACTACTACAATAATAGGGATGCTTACTTGGTTAAGTTATTAAGTGTGTTACAATTGTGGAGAACCTGGGCATGTGAGGAGGAAATCTGTGAGGCCATGGAGGTTGGGGAAATGGTAATGCAAGTAGGGAAGTAGTGCCACCAGGCAAAGAGGTTGCCCGTCAAGATGACATGACTCAATTTTATGCCTTTCCGGGAAAGACCAAGGTTGAGGTGTCTAATGCAGTGGTCACAAATGCTATTTTTGTCTGTGACCGAATGACTACCATTTTGTTTGATCGGGGTTCTACTTATTCATATGTGTTAGTTCAGTTTTGTCACCCCCGAGCCTACACCCCAGACGTGGCTGGCACTCGAAAACCATTGTTGGCCCCAAGCGAACCCTTGGCCTGGCTAACTTAATTAGTAGAAGACATCAACATAAGAAACATAACTCATGCAATAACTTAAGAGATAATAACATACCCAAAATGGCAACTCAAGTCTTAAACGTATACAACCGAAATGAATAAGACTAAAGAACTATAACTATCCGTCTATGAAGCCTTTAAAACAAAGAGGGATGTCGGGACAAGACACCCGATCATCCTAACAACTAAATTACTAGAAAGCAATGTAAAAAAGAGTCCTCTGAAATGCAAGGAGGCTCACCAACAGACTCTGAGTGCTCAAGTGGATCAATGAGGTGCTAGGTGTTGATCCTGGTTACCTGCGTCCACATCATAAGACGATACAGGCCAACTGGCATCAGTACATTGAATGTACAAGTATGCGAGTTGGAATTCTAAACATAACATAGGCTTGAAAAGAATCTGAAAGGAACACTTACCTTGGCTTTACTAAACTCATGAACAACTTAACTCAATATAAAGCAATAAAACACATGCAATATATAGAAAGTTTTTAAAACAGTAGAAAGCAACTTAGTTCGTTAAAGAAATGCAATAAAAAACTCAACTTTACTCATGTAAGAAAGTAATGTAGTTTCTGTGGGAATTTCTCTAACCGACAACCACCACTATGAGCCTAAGTGGTGATACAATGTCTCGCCCATGCTTCCAGAACTGTCCCATACTTTCCCGTCATATAGGACGCCTTAACTAAGTGGATCCACTAATCTATGCTAAAAGGTTCTTACGGATTCATCTAAAAAGCATGGTCCTTCACTACCCATGATGGTATATGGTTTATGGAGACTTGAGTTATTATGAACTCACATCCCCATATCGGTACTCAATACTACTCCAAAAAGTATAATTAGCTCAAGTATTTTTAAAACAAACTTCTTTCTCTTGGTTTGAGATAATTACTCAAAACTTAGCTTAAAAGATCTTTTGGAAATCGGTGTTTCCCTTTCTTGTTAAAATGTGAAAAGATTTTAAACTCTTGGGAATACTTAGTTCCCATATAATCTTTGAAGAAATGAACTCAACTCTTTACTCTTTCCTTAACTTAAAACAAAGTTGAAACGTTTGTAAAAGACTTTTGAAAACTTTATGAACTTCTCTCGACTTGATTCTTAACTTCCAGACTTGACTCTTAACTTTCCTTCAATTGAATTTATGGATTAAAGGATTGTGATTTGTGATAGGAAAGATCTCATGATGTTAAGGAGTGTTTTTAGATAGCTAAACATGAGAAAATATCAAGAAATCACAATATGGGAACAAGTCTGCGATGAGGAGTTGCATTTCAATATTTGATCACGAAATTAAATTTTGAAACAGAGGAGTCCAAGCCCTAACCGAGACGCGGAGGTGATTTTTGTACACTGGGGAAGCAAGTCTGCGACGCGAACTTACGTTCCAAAACCTGCTCGACTTTTTCCTTCTTCATTTTCTCAACCCAATTCGCCTAAATCCGATTCTTTTTTCTCAATCCCTCTATAGATTCAAATGCCCAGCATATATACACAAGAACCGAACTCAAAAAAACTCTTAAATCAACACGATTCCATCACGAACTTCACAATCCCATAAAATCTCAAGAACTAAAGCAAACTTTAAGAACATAGTTCAAGAACATCATACTTTCAACTTTCTAGAAACGAATTTCGCTGAAACAACATGATTGGCGTGTGGGTGAATGAACCCATTCTATGAGAGTCTCACATACCTTGTAGGATCGAATCCTTGGCGAATTCCACAACCAAAATCGCAAGAACTTGATGAATCCTGAGTTTTTCTTCTCCTTTCTCCTCTTTTCTCTTCTCTCAAAGCCCTAGCGTGTTTCTTAATTGTGTAAACTGAACTAACTCAGTTTAGACTCCAAATAATTTACTAAAATTGGATTTAATTAATTGGGTAAGGAAAATACAAAACTACCCTTCAAAAATCCGGATTAGACTTTCCTTATTTGAACAACCCAACTTCAAATGGGCATATCTCACTCATACGAACTCGGAATCGTGCATACTCGGCGGCAGCGGAAAGTTTATTCCAAGATATTTCCTATGATATATGGGAACACACCTAACTCAGGAGTTATGGTCATTTGATGTTGACCAAAAATCCAACTTTACATACTTAACAAATTTTCCAGATTTTTATATCCTTTCCAAAAATGACTATTTCTACTTTTTAACTTCTTTCTAGTTCTTTCTAGTTAAAGGGTGTTACAATATCTCCCCCTTGGGAACATTCGTTCTCGAATGAGCTTACTCTTAGTAGGATAAGGGTGTAACATGTAACATTCAGCTCAACACCCAACAAGCAATGCAATTATAACATGCTAACATATAAATGAAAGAGTACTAAGAAGAGAATTAGTACCTTGGTCTAGAACTTCTCTGATCTAAAAGAGTTGTGGATATCTCTTCTTCATATCTTCCTCAGCTTCCCAAGTAGCTTCCTCAACAAATTGGTTCCTCCAAAGGACTTTGACTGATGCTACTTCCTTAGTCCTCAACTTGCAAACTTGGCGATCTAGAATCTGGAACGGAATCTCTTCATAAGATAAGCTATCCTTAATCCCAATATCTTCAGTTGGTATGATCAATGAAGGATCGCCCATGAACTTTTTCAACATCGAGATGTGAAATACCGAATGAACCACGGCTAACTCTTGTGGTAGCTCCAACTCATAAGCTACAATACCAACTCTCTTGGATGTTCTATAAGGGTCAATATATCGGGGACTAAGCTTCCCGTTATTACCAAACCTCATAGCACCCTTCATGGGTGAAACTTTAAGAAATACCCAATCATCTACTTCAAACTATAACTCCCTTCTCCTAACATATCAGTGTAGGATTTCTGACGACTCTGCGCTATTTTCAACCTCTTTTGAATCACTTCCAACCTCTCTATAGCTTGATGAACCAAATCTGGTCTTATCAACCCCGCTTCACCAACTTTAAACCACCCAATAGAAGATCTGCATCTGCTCCCCTAAAGAGCTTCATAAGGAGCCATTTGGATGCTAGAGTGGTAACTATTGTTGTTAGTAAACTCAATAAAAGGTAGGTGATCATCCCAATTACGTTTGAAATCAATCACACAAGCCTTCAACATATCCTCTAAGGTTTGAATAGTGCACTCTACTTGACCATCTATTTAAGGAAAAAAAAAGTACTTAATTTCACCTTTGAACCGAAGTCTTTCTGAAAAGATTTCGAGAACTATGTAGTAAATTATGCAACTCTATCTGAAATAATCGAAACTGGCACCCCATGAAGTCTAACTACCTCTTGAAGATACAAATAGGCATAGTACTCTGCTATATGGGTAGTCTTTATCAACAAAAAAATGGCCTGATTTTGTCATTCTATCAACAATTACCCATATAGAATTGTGTTGTCTGCGAGACCTTGGTAAACCTGTGATGAAATCCATATTGATCACCTCCTACTTCCATTCTGGAAGTTCTATTTTCTGAGCCAAACCATACGGCCTTTGATGCTCTACCTTAACTTGTTGGCAATTTGGACACTTAGCAACAAATTCACCAATGTCCTTCTTCATACTACTCCACCAATAAACCTCTCTCAAATCACGATACATCTTTGTGGAACCCGGATGAATGGAATATCTGGAGCTATGAGCTTCCTCCATGATCCTCTCTTGGAGTTCATCAAATATTGGTACACACAACCTACCTTGATACCTCAATATGCCATCTCCCTCTTGTTCAAAAGCGAATACTTTTTGCTTATGAACATTTGCCTTCAGTTTAAGCAAAATAGGATCTTGGTCTTGCTTTTCTTTTACTTTTGACACTAATGATGATTCAGCCCCATTCATCACCACTACCCCTCCTTCAGTGGAATCCATTAGTAGGACACCCAAGCGTGCAAGTCTATGCACATCTTTCGCTAACTCTCTCTTTACTTCCTCAACATGGGCGGTACTACCCATAGAAAACCTGCTTAAAGTATCAGCAACAACATTAGCCTTACCTGGGTGATAAAGAATACTCATCTCATAATCCTTGAGTAATTCTAACCACCTCCTTTGTGTGAGTTAAGGCTCTTTATGAGTAAACACATACTAAAGACTCTTGTGATCAGTGAATACATCTACATGAACACTATATAAATAATGAGGCCATATCTTCAAAGCAAATACTACAGCAGCCAACTCTAAGTCAATGGTTGGGTAATTCTTCTCACGAATTTTCAACTGTCTGAAGGCATAAGCTATAACCTTGCCATTATGCATTAATACGCAACCTAAACCAACCCTAGATGCATCACAATACACCACAAAACCTTGAGTACCTTCTGGTAAAGTCAATACTGGGGAAATAGTTAACCTCATTTTCAATTCCTGAAAGCTTTTCTTACAAGCTTCAGACCATTGAAACTTCACTATCTTCTGAGTTAACATGGTCAAAGGGGATGAAATAGATGAGAACCCCTCTACGAACCTTCTATAATAGCCAGCCAAACCTAAGAAACTCCTAATATCAGATGGAAATGTGGGTCTAGACGAATTCTGCACTGCCTCAATTTTTTGAGTATCAACTTTAACTCCCTCTCCAGACATAATTTGGCCGAAGAATGCCACAGACTCAAGATAAAACTCACATTTTGAGAACTTAGCATACAACTCTCTATCTTTTAAAGTCTGGAGAACTATTCTGAGATGACTAGAATGATCTTCTTTAGTCCTCGAATAGATTAGAATGTCATCAATGAAGACGATAACAAACATATCTAAATAAGGTTTGAACACCCTATTCATAAGGTCCATGAATGTTGCAGGCACATTGGTCAAACCAAAGGACATGACCAGAAACTCATAATGACTATAACGAGTTCTAATATCTGTCTTTGGAATATCACATCCCTTACTCTTAACAGTTGATAGCCTGATCTGAGATCTATCTTAGAGAAACAAGTAGCACCCTGAAGATGATCGAAAAGATCATCAATCCTTGGGAAAGGATATTTGTTCTTGATGGTAACCTTGTTCAACTGACGGTATTCTACACACATTCGACGGGAACCATCTTTCTTTCTCACAAATAAGACCGAAGCACCCCAAGGTGAGACACTTGGTCTAATAAAGCCCTTTTCAAGGAGATTTTTCAACTGTTCTTTAAGCTCTTTCAACTCTGCTCGTGCTATTCTTTATGGCGGAATAGATATAAGGCAAGTATCTAGAAGAATGTCTATACCGAAGTCTATTTCTCTCTCAAGAGGGACTTTTGGAAGATTATCACGAAAGACTTCTGGAAACTCTTTTACTATTGCAACTGACTGAATATGAGGTATCTTAACACTAGTGTCATTAACTCGCACCAAGTGATAGACACACCCCTCAGAAACTAACTTTCTTACTTTAAGGTACGAAATAAAATGACCCTTAGGCACTGCTGAACTACTTTTCCAATCTAAGACTAGCTCATTAGGAATTTGGAACTTAACAACTCGAGTTCTACAATCAATGGAGGCATAACAGGAATGAAGTCAGTCCATACCTAAAATCATATCAAAAACTACGATGTCTAACTCAATTAAATTAGTCATGGTGTCTTTGTGATTGACGGAAATAACACAATCACGATATACTCGCTCAGCTATAATAGACTCCCCAACAGGTGTAGAAACACAAAAGTGTTCACAGAGTTTCTCATGAAGAACATAAAAACTATTTTCAGCATAAGGGGTTACAAAAGATATACTTACCCCTGGGACTAGCAAAGCCTAACATCAAGAGTAAAGATTTTGATCATACCAGTGACAACATTTGGAGAGTTCTCTTGCTCTTGGCGACTAGTGATAGTATAAAGATGGTTTGCTCCCCGCTAGTACCGGAAGTAGCTCCCCTAGGTGCAGCCCTGTCTGGTGGAGCAACTGATGAAGATTGGACCCTATTTCCCTGATTTCCACTACCTTGCCAGTTCTTAGGGCACTCTTTCAGGAAGTGACCCTCTTGCACACAATTGAAGCAACCTTTGGAGCCATCACGACACTTACATGGGTGGGTTCTACCACATTTAGCACATGCAGGAGCCCAGTTACCTCCTTGTGCCACACTACCCTGAGATTGTGCAGATCTAGCTCTGAAGTGCTGGGAATTCTGACTATTATGCTTAGCTTTGTTTCTGGGTGCAGGTGCACTAGCAGATGATGGTGATGGGGTGTCTATGTGACATCAAAATATCTCCCAAGCTTCTCAATTGTGTGGAGTCACCGGGTGGGCCACATAAGCCAAAAGGTGTAGAAAATTACAAAAACAAATGAGTTCGGGGGGCTAATAGGACCTCAGTATAGTTAAGGTCTATCTCTGGGATTTTGATCATAGTCTAGGGGGTACTTGTGCCTCATCCCTATATAAATAAAAGGCATAATATATAAATATGCCATTTAACTTAGCTTTAGTTTGCATCTATACACTCCAACTTTGTGTGTTCACAAGTAGACACTTTTAAAGATTTAAGAGGCTGAATAAGTAGACACATGAGTCGTACGTGGCATGACACATGTAGGATACCACATTGGATGTGAATTTCCCCGTATAACACCTAGTAGAACATGTGTATCTACTTGTTCAACTCTATACAACTTTAAGTACCTACTTGTGCACATCCAAAGTTGGAAGGTTTAGATTCCAGTTAAAGTCATGTTAAAGAGTACATTAATGTATTATGCCTAAACAAAATGATGATTCCTTAGGCAACATTTTGAACTTTCTTTCTTATTAGAAAGATATAAATGCCACCTTTGAGTTGTATGATTCTTCAAATTTAGAAGAAATTAAGTTCTTCTGAAAGATTTTTCCTTTCACTATACCCTTTAACTTTACCTCATTTCATATTTATGTCCTTTAAATTTGGGTGTGTACAAGTAGACACTTAAACTTGTATAAAGTTAAACAAATAGACATACGCGTCTTATGTGGCATCCTACATGACGATTTCTGTCTTATGTTGTGCCCTAAGTATATTATGCCACCAGGGACTCTTGTATCTACATGTTCAACTTTATACCAGTTTAAGTGTCTACTCGTGCACACCCAAAATTAGGGGGCAAAAATGTGAAATAAGACAACTGTGAATAAATGTGAAATGAGGCAACTGTGCAGAAATTTGAAATAGCTATACTGTTTTCAAGAGGCCCTCACAAGTTTTTTTTGTTATTCTTGTATGAGTGACCTTTTAATTTTTCTTTCTTTGAAATTTTATAATTATATTTTAAATAATTGAAGGAGACTAAAACTAGTCTGTTTTTAAAAAAATGCATTTTTTTTGACAACTTTTTAATTTCAACAATATTTTTTACCTACTGTCAGTCAAATATATAAAAAGGACAATATCTTTGTTAATGAATTGAAGGTGTGGGTGTTTAGGAGTAGGATCGTTGTATTCTTGTAGGTTGTATGTGCATTCTATTATTGATGAATGGATTGGTTATCTATTTTGTTGTTGTAGGCTAGGGTAAGGCCTAGCCCCCAATCTCCCTCGATCCCTATTTTGAAATTATACTTTTATCATTTGTATCATGGATGTTCTTGATCATCGGGATATTAAAAATATTCATTATTATAAATAGTTGAATTGGTCAAGACATGAGTAGAATTACATCATGTCAACATTTTGACAATGTATCTAATAATAAAAGAGTTAGCACAAGGAAAATTCTTAAATAAGAACCCTTGGTGAAATATCTCACACATGAAAAATAGTCATTTGAGCAAATGGTGGGATCAATTGACCACCACCACTGCCGTTTTCACCCTATCCATGACCATGACCATCTCCAATGCCAAAACCAGATCCCCCGATCACTACCTCCTCCTCCACCTCTACCGTCGCCTCCACCACCATTTGCACCGAATCCGTGACCTCGCCATATCCAATGCCAAGACTAGAACTCCCTAAACAACAGTTAGCATCAACTTGCATCTAATCTTTGTAGTATCTACTGTCACTACTGCACACAAAAATAGCATAACTTCGATTAGTGACCAAATTAGAAATTCAATTAATTCTAACAAGAGAATTCAAAAAAAATGTTTGACTTGAAAGTTGAATTAAACTAATTTTTAAATCACTTTTACTACGACACTAAAAGTTTCCTAAATGTTATGAGAATTTAACAATGTGTATGTATACAAAACTATTTTATCTTATTTACTCAATTTAATATCGCAACTACAGAGATTCAATTGAACCTCTTTCAGTAGTTAGCTCCACTTTTAACAACCACAAGAAGAAATAAAATTTTAAGTGACAGACTTTTTTTTCCAGCTCATGCAGCCACAAAAAATAAGTAGGAGTTTTTGCGACGAATGCACCACAAAAATATCGAAGTGAGCGCTAGTCATTATTATGACTCCCGTTGTTAGCTTAAAATATATATGCATGGTTTAAAATTATGTAATACTATGTAACTCGTATGAAGTTCTCCAAAAATATATTATTTTTAAAGTATCTGACATGCGCTTGTTAGTATTTTTTGAAAATTTCAAGCAACATAAATTTGAAGAATAATGTATCTTACTTTGCTTTCGTGGCCTTTGTTTTGTGAGGCTAACTGCTCGCCATGAAAATGCTAAAATATTACTTAGAATGTAGTATTAATTAATATTTTAGATACTATGAAAAATCTTAATAGATAGGGTTATGTAATATGTAATGGCATGCTTAGTGACTATTAATTAGAAGTACATTTAATTAATCTATAAATGTTTGGAAAACGTAAAAAACAAAAAGAAAATTGAAGTGAATGTATACTTAGTTGAACATCAATAAAGAAAAAGGATTTACTAAATTCTTCAAAAACACAAAGTAAATTCTTTCATGAAATTCATCAAACACTCGGTGGCACAAATACTTTTACTTGAAAATCTAACAAAAAATGAAAAACAAATGTTGCGATATTCGAATTCTACCAAGGCCTCTCCCTCCTTTCGTTTCCACCACTGTTTGCACTGGATCCATGACCCTCGTCATATCCCATGACATCACCAAATTCACCATTACTAGCTCCACCACCAACGTCACCACAATATGTTGAGTCCATGAACCTCGCAATGACCTATGCCAAAACCAATTTTGGTTGTTCTAATTATAGTTGTTGCTTTTCTATTTCTTTCTTGTAGACTCCTCTTCCCGATGGAACATTCTCCTTTCTTTTGGAGCGTTTTTCAACAAACTTTAACCTTTGGGTTAACAAAGAAAATTCAGTAAGAATAAAGTAAATTGTCTTTGCATCTTGAAATGACAATAAAAGTGAGTATCATGTAGTTAGGAGGCCATCATGGAAATCACTTCTTGTAACAATCAATTTGGTAGATTTATATTAAGATCATTTTCCCTTAATTAAGTGACACTTGGTGTAGGCTTTAAATGTATATCATGAATTGGAAGGATGGGTAGTACGTAACTCGAGGTAATTAGATGTGTATTAGAGAAGAAAATGAAAAACTAGAAAGTTAAAATTTTAAGAATTGATCAATGTCAACATTTGGGATAAACGAGCTCAGAATTGAGGTTTGAAAATCCCTATACATCTGAAGGGTGATTTATGAGTTGATTGGATAGTTTGAACAAGTTCCAATGAAATCAGGAGAGATTCAGAAGCTTAAGTTGAAAACTAGTAATATTGAAGATTAAGAGATCATCACAATCAAATATGTGCTAGATACCTCAGCTTGGTATCTGAGTATCCCAACAAGTTTGCAGGGCATTTTTGTGAAATTTGCATATTTGATTTTCTTCTCGATAGGTTCATGCATTTAACCGGATAATGGTAGGCACCTATTTTTGTGAACTTTGAGGTTGCAAGCTTGGGTGTCGCAATCGCGAAGAGGTGATGTGGCTATTCTGATTCAGGATCGCAAGGGTTGTTGTGCAATTGCGTAGGGGAGAATGCTGGGCAGAGCATTTTGATCATGAGGATTGAGGTCCGCAATTGGAAAGGGAAAGGAACGAGTGGTTTGTGGGGTCAGCGATGATGTAATAATAAAAAATCTCTTTACCTTTGTAAGGAAGGGGTAAGACTGTCTACACACCATACACACCATTCTAGCCAGACTCCACGTTTTGAATTAAATACACTAATTTCGTTATCATTGTTGTTACTGTTACAAGAAAAGTGTAACACCCCGTATCTGAAAATTGACCGAACCAACAAATTTCCAGAAGTCGCAGGTGCAACCGACGATTGCCATACACAGACTGTAGGGTGACCCATGGTCCGTCCTGGTGATCCGTGGATGGCCACCTGCAGCCCTCCATAGAATCAACCCAGAAATTTCTCTAAGGCATGACCCACAGCCGGACTAATGGATAGTAAGTCAGACCACGGGCAATGGTCCAGGTCCGTGGATCGCGGCCTCAGAAGCTGGTCTTTAAAGTCGATCGACGGACTGACAGGACGGATTGTGGATCAGTCCACAGATCGTCTATCAGTCTATAAGTCGAGACCCTCAAGACCCCTCGGAACCTGGTCTCTGATGTCAATCGATGGACTGACAGAGTGGATTGTGGATTAGTCCACGGATGATCGATCAGTCTATAGCTCAAGACCATCGGGACCCCCAAAACCCATCCTCTGAAGTCAATCGACGGACTAACAGGACAAATCATGGATCAGTCCACGGACCATCTATTAGTCTATAGGTCGAGACCCTCAGGACCCCTTAGAACCCATCCTCTGAAGTCGACCGACAGACTGACAGAACGGATCAGTCCACGGACCATCTATCAGTCTCGTTGGTTGCTTCAACAGATTTTACATCAGGGGTCATTTGGTCTTTTCCTTTTGTATTGGACCCCTAAACTACATCGTTTAAACCCTAAACTATGTAGTTTTGGTCATTTTTAGCCTAGAAACTAATTGGAACATAACCTAAACAATTATTCACCATAAAATCATCAAACTTAGAGCAAAGTAGAGGAGAAAGTCGAGCAATCCTAGTTCAAGAAGGCAACGAGTTTTCATCAGTTCCAACCCCGAAATCAAAAGATTTCTCCATGAATTTCATCATCACGTATGTGGGATTTCACTAGTGGGTTCTTTTTTCCCATTAGGTCCCTATAATTCAGTCACAATCTTGATTCCATTAATATTATCTAGACCTAGGGTTTCTTGAATATTAGAAATTGTGGGGTTTTAACTGTAATAATGATCCAAATCAGATTGTCATGTATTCAGTATTATTTTGTGTATATTATTTCATAAATTCAGAACCCTAACTATATAGTTATTTTAGTTCATGAATTACATATGCTAGGTCAGATACTTCTGATATACATGCCTCAGATTTGAATGTTACATTATCAGCATATTAATGTTGCATGTTCAGTTAGCATGTCAATTTTGAGCTATCCAGTATTAAATAAATTCAGTCATAAACTATTAATTACATAATCAGTTCGAAGAAGCTTAATACCGAGTGGACAAGGGTCAGTCACCCTCAAGTCCCAGAACTACATGCCCCGTAGGTTGTAAATCCCCTCTGTGGGCATCATTTTAGTGATCACGCTAGTCATGCCACTATACCTTTGGCCGGGTATATTGGGTCCACTTGATGGGGAGTATACATCAGACTCCACACTTAGCTCATGTGGTTTTATGATGGTTATTATTAGCTCCCTTACAGTCAGATTCTATTGCATTGACCATGTTATAAGTTAGAGTTAGATTTTAGTCTCAGCATGTTAAATAGTTGGTCACTGCATTCAGTTAGTTCATGTTTAGTAGTCTCAGCTTAGTATCATGCTTATGTCATATCATTGCTCAGTTATATGATTTGGTTCATTTATATTTATTATTCAGCTTTACTCTATCATGCATGCTCAGTATCTTTCAAGTACTGACGCACATTCTGCGCTACATCTTTTCGTGATGTAGGTTCAGGTTATCAGCTTCCAAATCATGGATAGATCGGTTCCCGATCTTCAGTTCAACAGTATCAGTGGTGAGTCCTCATTCTCTGAGAATGACAGACATGTCTCCTTTGCTTTTAGTTTTAGTTGCAGCTTTTGATAGATTTAGTTGGGCATGTCCCAACACTTCTAGTCAGTTAGAGGCTATTTCCCGACATAGTTAGATTCAACTTTAGCATTTGTGGTTGACCTCTCAGTTTTCGTATATTTAGATAGTTTATGGGTATTCCCCATCATTTCAGTATACATGATGATTTAGCTTCCACACAGTATCTCTTATTTCAGTGTATCTTTAAGTATGCTGATGATATGCTAGTAGGGTTAGCTTGGGGTCACTCGTGATCCTAGGTCCCGTGTCCGCGTCCTGCGGGTAGCTTCGAGATGTGAAAAACTTGGTATCAGAGCATAGGTTTAAGAGTCCTAGGATATCTGAAAAACCGTACTATGTAGAGTCCTTTACATGGGTGTGAAGTGCACCACATCTATTGAGAGGGAGGCTATGAAGTGTTTTAAAAAAACTTCACTCTTTTTTTTACTCTTATTTTGCATGGGGTATGATCCAATTTCCTCGTTCTAATCCATCGTTATGTACTTAAGATCATGCCTCCTCGTAGAGCTTACACAATAAATGCTAATGCACACAATGCTAACATAGTTCCTTTATTCCCCGACCATGAGGTATCGAACGCAGTGTTTCGGAATGCGATTCAGCTTTTGGCTCAGAGTATGACCAACCAGAACAATAAGAAGGTTCAAGTTCCTACTAATAGAAATGCAATAAATATCGATGTCAGAAACTCTCTCAGATTCCTTCTCAGTCTCTACTCCAGTCGGTGACTAGTTATAGCTAGACGGGTATACAGAAATTGCCAGCTGCTTCCTTTTGACCTAGTCAAGAAGGCGTTGAGCACGGACTGAGACTCTCCTGCCCCTTTGATAGCAATTCCTGCACTTAACGTCGGATTCGAGAGACATGGTCCAAGCCCAGTGAAAAAATGAAATAAAAAAAGATTATGATATCAAAATCTTGCGCCCTTGTTTTTCTAATTTCCTGGTGTTAGTCTCCCAGAAAGTCACCTCAGCAGATCTTGTAGAGTTATAAATGGTAGACTTCGATATCATTCTAGGCATGGATTGGATACATTCCTGTTATGCCTCAGTCGATTGTAGAACTAGGATTGTTCGTTTTCAGGTTCCAGACGAACCAATCTTAGAATTGAAGGGTAGTAGATAAGTGCCTATGGGTCGATTCATTTCTTACCTTAAGGTAAAAAAGATGATCTCTAAGGGTTATCTCTATCATTTAGTTCGAGTTAAGGATTCAAGTTTTGTAACCCCGACTCTTGAGTCAGTTCCAATAGTTAATGAGTTCCGAGAAGTGTTTCCATAGATTTTTCATGGAGTTCCTCCCGAAAGGGAAATCAACTTTGGAATTGATCTCCTTCCAGATACCTAGCCTATTTTTGTTCCTCCTTACCGAATGGCTCCAGCTGAGCTTAAGGAACTGAATGAAGAGTTTAAAGACCTTCTAGATAAGGACTTCATTAGACATAGTATCTCCCCATGGGGTGCACTAATGTTGTTCGTAAAAAATAAATATGGTTATCTCAGAATGTGCATTGACTATAGGTAGTTGAATAAAGTCAAAATCAAGAATAAGTACCCTATCCCCATGATTGATGACCTGTTCGACCAAGTTTAGGGTGCCAGTCATTTCTCAAAGATAGAGCTCAGATTTGGTTATCCTCAGCTCAGAGTCATAGATAGTGAAAAACACCCTTCAAAAGTAGGTATGGTCATTATGAATTTGTAGTTATGTTATTTGGACTAACCAATGCTCCTGCAACTTTCATGGACTTGATGAACAAAGTGTTCAACCAGTATTTGGACTTGTTCGTTATCGTCTTTATTGATGATATCATCATTTACTCTAGGAATGAGAAGAACATGCGAATCATTTGAGGGTTGTCCTGCAAACTCTCAAAGATCGCCATTTATTTGCTAAGTTTAGCAAATACGAGTTTTGGTTGCAATCTGTTGCTTTCCTTGGTCATATTGTGTATATTGAAGGGATGCAAGTAGATTCTCAGAAAATAGAAGCAGTGAAACAATGGCCTAGACCTACCTCTCCTACAAATATCAAAAGTTTCTTGGGTTTGGCTGGTTAATACAGAAGGTTCGTGGAAGGATTTTCATCCATAGCCTCTCCATTGACTAAGTTGACTTAGAAAAATGTTAAGTTTCAGTGGTCAAATAATTGTGAGAAAAGCTTCATTGAACTAAAAACTAGGTTGACTACAACTCCCATTTTGACTCTACTAGAGGGTTCAAATGTGAGAAAAGCATCTATTGTGATGCATCCAGCGTCGGCCTAGGTTGTGTGTTGATGCAACGAGGTAAGGTTATAGATTATGCTTCTAGACAACTTAAGATGCATAGAAGAACTATCCAACTCATGACCTCGTGCTTGCAACAGTGGTCTTTGCACTTAAGAATTGGAGACATTACTTGTATGGTGTGCATGTAGATGTGTTCACAGAACATAAGAGCCTTAAGTATTGTTCACCTAGAAAGAGTTGAATCTTTGCCAGAGGAGATGGCTTGAGTTCCTCAAGGATTATGATATGAGTGTTCATTACATCCTCGTAAGGCTAATCTAGTAGCAGATGCTCTTAGTAGACTATCTATGGGTAGTGTAGCACATGTTGAGGAAGAAAGAAAGGAATTATCAGAGGATGTTCACAGACTTGCTCGCTCAGGAGTTCGTTTTATGAGAATATCATATGGTGGTGTAAAAGTTTAGAATGGGTCAGAATCTTTATTGGTAGTGGAGGTTAAGGAAAAGTAAGACAATGATCTGATATTGCTTCAACTAAAGGGTGCAGTCCATTAGAAGATAGTTGATGTTTTCTCCCAAATGGGAGATGGTGTGCTTCGCTATCATGGTCGATTATGTGTTCCTAAGGTGGGTGAGTTGAGACAGCAGATTCTTGCAGAAGCCAATAATTTGAGGTATTCTATTCATCCAGGCGACACTAAGATGTACCGTGATATGCGGGAAGTCCTTTGGTGGAATGGTATGAAAAGGGATATAGGAGAATTTGTGGCTAAGTGCCCTAATTTCCAGCAAGTGAAGGTAGAACATGAGAAATCAGGAGGTATGACTCAAGAGATCAACATTTCTACTTGTAAATGGGAAGTGATCAACATGGATTTCATTACAGGTTTACCTCGTACTCCAAGACAACATGACTCCATTTGGGTGATAGTTGATAGAGTCACTAAGTCTGCGCGCTTTTTGGTTGTTACGACTAAAAATTCGGTAGAGGACTACACCAAGATGTACATTAAAGAGATTGTCAGGTTTCATGGAGTTCCATTGTCTATCATCTTAGATAGAGGTCCTCGATTTACCTCTCATATTTGGAAGTCTTTTCAGAAAGGTCTTGGTACTCAGGTCAATCTTAGCATATCATTTCACCCACATACGGATGGTCAGGCAAAGCGTACCATTCAAACCTTAGAGGAAATGTTGAGAGCTTATTTGATCGATTTCAAGGGTAATTGGGATAATCACCTTCCTCTTATAGAGTTCACCTACAATAATAGTTATCATTCTAGCATTCAGATGGCCCATTATGAGGTATTGTTTGGGCGTAGATGTAAATCTCCAGTTAGTTGGTTTGAAGTAGGTGAAGAAGCCTTGATAGTGCATTCCTTTGGCGAATGCTCCTTTCATCGCCGACTGCTCCTTTCATCGCCTTTTTGATCATGTTCATTCAGGGCTTCACGTATTGGAACAAAGGGCATAGTGCATTCCTTTGGCGAATCTCCATGCGTGCTTGGTGATGCTCAGGCTTCAACTTCTTTGTTCTTTTCAGCCCTTTTGTTCCTTTTTGCGCCTAAGTGTCCATGCTTCTACTAAAACTTCAAATACCTGAAACTTAAGTGTTTTCATCAGATATTTAGAATAAATAGGCATTTGAGGACACTATCTCTATTAAAATGATGCCCTAAATGAGTCCAATTTGTGGACTCATCAACACCCCATCTTAAACTTTTTCTTGTCCTCAACCAAACTCAAGATCAGCCGTTCAAAAAGGTGTCTCAAATAGTGTTACACAAGACTAAATCATGAAAATACACAACAAGACTCAAATTACTCATGCAAAGATCAATTGTGCACTCAAAGATTCAAATTGTGATACACCAATACCAAAGATTCTCATGCTCGCATTACCTGCTACTTGTGCAAGTTCAAGCTCAACAAAAAGTATCTAAATGCCCTCACATAAAGAATGATTCCATATTCACACATAGAGGTTAATCAATTCAAGATTAGGAATCAGATGCAATGCTCACACTCAAAAAGAGGAACACAATGCATGTTTCCACCCATACGCTTGCCCTTATTTACAAATTGATCTTCCGTTCGGCTCACTTAAGATCAAAAAGGTCTTTCTAAGGCTTGTAATGGGGCTGAGTGCAAATGTGTGGTTATTTAGGCTTAGTGACTTTTCATCCTCGTGAGATGTGGTATTCTCAAGGCATTCCCTTATTTTCTTTTATCAATTCTTTTTGTAGTGCTTCTAAGTCATCTTTTTATTCACATCCATGGATTGCTTGAAAACTTGATTTCTCTTGTACTTTATTCCACACTTTTTTTTTGGGGGGGGGGTTTCCATTATTCTGCAACACCGTGGGTTAAGAGAGACTTTTCTTGCACTTCTTGACTTCTCCCTTTCCTTTTCACAACACCCCCAACTTAGGCTTTTGGCCTAAGTTGGCTATTCTCTAAACCACAAATCAAGAGGATTATATGTTGTAGGTAAAGTATGGTCTAGGGTTCATCAAGGTTCTTCCAAAGAAAGGTGAGGTTCAAAGGGTGTTCAAGAGAGTTTCACATGCTCACAGGTAGGCCACAAAAGAGGTATATGTCAGATTTGGCTCACACTCTTCAAAAATTACCTCAGATCATTTCAAGAGCACACCTTACTAAATCAATCAGACTAGCGGGGCAAAATCTAGGTTTATTCATGCAAGGTTCAAAGTGAGCTCATCACACAAGGCATCGACACTTAAGTCAAACAAGACCACACATTTTCGCTAGTGTGCAACAGTCATTACAAGAGAATCAATTCGATAAATGGCTAATCACAACGAGATGCAAAGAGTTCATATATTGTCTATGCAACTTCATTTGGTCTCATTGTAGCCGTACATTCATGTTCGTTCAATTGAGAGCACTATTCAAGTCAACGGTATTGATCGAAACCGTTATTCAAATTTTGCAAAAGAAAAGTCACATTCAACACAAGAGGGGTGGCAAATGTGAGAAAAATTCAAATTTTTTTGGAAGGGATCAAAATTATTTTGTATTTAAAAATAAAAGGATCCTCAAGCTCAAACATTCACAGAAAGCAGTATTACCGCAATTTAAAATCAGAACAACACAAATATAATCACAAAATACGAACATCAAATAGCACACGAAAGGTGGGCCTCACCCCACCACAAATAAAAACAATTTGTCCTTAAATGCAAATGACAAAATATTCAGCAGTAAGAATAAAGAAACTAAGAGCGGAAGGTAAAGAGGGGGGCCATGTTTATGCATTCGCTTCATCTGCCTGTGTATTGGTGTTTGATGCATCAGCTTGATATAAAACAATAGCCTCTGAAGTGTTTCCATTCTGGTTCGCATTGTTTTCATATGCCTTAGCTCCTACAGCGATGTTAGCCTCACCGATTCTATCCACATCATGAGCCGCAAAAAATGCTAAAAAGGAATCTATGGCTGTGTAGAATCCACGTCTCCACAGAGGAATGGTGGGATCAATAGGAATCCTCCTTCTGGCACTATCTTCCTTGGTATATTTCCTTTGTCTGGCTAGCTCTGCTTTCTTTTCATCTTCATTAAACTCACGTGCTCTTACGTTCCGGGGTGGTTCATTTCTCCCTGCGACTTTCGGTCCAGCCATTTCTTTGATGCCAAATAGATACTAATAAAGTGCTAGGCAGCAATGCAATCCAACTCTGAGCAAAATTCAACAAGTAGAATACTCTAAAAGTACAAGAAATATAAGGCTGGGGTGCAGGTGTGAGTTTGATAGGGCGAAACAGTGAGAGAAAGTGAATGAAATAGAACTTTTAAACCCGTGGCTTGCAAAAACCATCCAGTTTCCGCCCATTCGGCGATGTGAGACAAGTTCACCCATTCAGTCGGTGAAGCTCCAATTGTCTAGTTTCTTCACCAAATGTAATAGGGTTTGCAACTCGTGTGAGGATTCCATGATGGTCTACATCGAGATCGCCAACATGGTCGGCGATGCGCCACTAATTTTCTACAGACCGCTGAGTTTTACAGGATCCAAGCTGACAATGCCTTCAGTCAAACGGCGGACATAATTGTGCTCGCCGATCTTGTCGGCCATCCGCTAACTCGAATTGTTGCTTGCCTCCATATACTATTTCAATCACCTCCCTTACTTTAACATGTATAAACAACACACCATTATTTTACTAGTAATTAGGAAACACTTATAAAGGGTTTAGGGTTGCCTCCCAAACAACGCCTTAGTTAACGTCGTGGCACGACGAAAGTCCACCTTCAGACCTCACTCTTGGTGTTAGCCATAGTATCACTAGGCAAACCCCCTTGCTGTCTCGAATTGAGATGAGATGAGATATGACCCATTTGGGTCTCTAACTGCTTGATTGAAACTGAATGAGAGGTGACGATCTGGCTGAGGGTGGACACGTCTTCTTTCATGCCTTTTAGCATTTGTATGACCTTTCAACTTTGTTTTGGATACACGAGAGCATATCCTCGAACCTACCACCTTCTGAATCTTTGGGCTTCTGACGTTCGTGGGGAGGCTCATATCTATCCTTCTCCCCATCCTTCCGATTTGGGTTACGGTCCCTCCATTCACGATCTCGATCTTTCCTGCTATCGTCTCTAACCCATCCTTGGTTACCACCCTACCTTGGGTAGTTTGAACGATAGCCCCCGCCTTGGTTAGCTAGAAAATTTACTTCCTCGTCATACATGGCCTCAAATTTCATTTCCTTGGGATTCATACCCCTGACTCCCACAACATCGACACAACAGGCACCAACCCCCATGATATTTTTGGATAAAATGTCAAGCTGCGTCATGATTTTGGCCATGTTTTGGTCTCTCTCATTGTTTTTTTCAACCTGCTCCTTAGATAGCTGAAATGTGACCGGTGAGACCTGCTCTTCGCGGGTGTTGTACCACACCCTGTTAATGGTCGTCATGCCATCAAGAAGTTGAGTTGCTACTGCATATGCTTGCTGCATTAAGCCTCCGGGCAAGAGTTGGTCAGCTACACTTTGTTTACCGAGTCTAGACTCTGGTAGAGGTATTAAAGAAGCACATTACCAGGTAGACCATGGGTTGGGCATTGTAGCACCAATTTTTTAAATCGGAGCCAAGTTTCGTGCAGAGGCTCTCCATTCAAATTCTGAAAGCTTTGGATGCTATCCCGAATAGTCATCATCTTCGAGGGAGGGAAAAACCACACATTAAATGCGGTGACCTACTCCTCCCACGAAGTGATCGAGTTACGTGGCAACTCAGTTAGCCAATTGCACGCCTCCCCCATCAATGAGAAAGGGAATTGTCTTAATCGAACTAATTCCTAAGAGATGTTCTTGAACGAGAAAGGTCCACACACATCTACTAAGTTTCGAAGATGCTCATCTAGGTCCTCATGAGCTAATCCACTGAAAAGTCCCTTTAGTTGCAAAAGTTGCAACATGGTGCTTGTTATGTGGAACACCACATTTCTCTCTGTTGGAGGTAGATGGATGGATCCAACACCTCCCATGAGATGTGGATCATTGATGTTGGGCTCTTGGACATCGTTGAGGTTGCCGATGTCGTCCTGATGGCCCACCTGGCTCCTGTTACTACAGTTAACACTCATGCTTACTGAAATTTTTACACAATCAATAGAATAAAACTAAAAATTAAATTAGTAAACTACAAATAAGAAGAACAAAAATTCTACTAATCTAAAAATTCTCAAATAACACCACTCCCCGGCAGCGGCGCCATTTTCATGCTTATCGTGACCAACAACACTAACCTACGGTACAAGTGTCTATGATCGTCGATAATATAGTAACCCAACCAAGGGTTGGGGTCATGTCCCAAGGGAGTGGTTTTGAGAATTAATAGAAAAATGAAATCTTAGTTCTAACTAGTCATAGCTAAAGACATTATCGAGTAGAAACATAGTAAATTAAGGGGGTGAAACAAAAGTGTCAATTAACAAATTGGGGTTTCGTCACAAGTAAGCTAAAATCAGCTAAATCAATAAGAAATCTAAGCAATGAGAAGGGGATTCTTGGGATGTGACAGGAATACGGGTTAATCTAAGTTATTGGGTACATGCTTTCGATAGAAAATTTATAGAATAACAGTTACTAGGCTAAGCTTTATGTGGAAATAAGTTCTCTCTCGAGCAACTTGCCCCATTTCAAATGGGTTCCTCTCGGACACCCACTTGCCGCATGAAGGCCAGCCTACGCCTTACCCCACTCACTCTCTAGAGCTGAGTGTTAGGATATGGGACTAGGGCTCACCCTCTCGGGCTGAACCTCATGTCAACCCACTCCTTAGGCCATCAGTCTAGTTGTCTTGGTTTCACAACCTCTCTCTCTCGCAAACCGAAAACACATGGGTGGTTTTGTATTTGCAACAACAAACCCATTAAATTAAACGAAAACCACTAGGTGAAATCATAATTAAACTACAAATAAACTATCAGCAAGCAAGACCCAACAAATATCTTAACCCATATACGCTAAATCATACCCCAAGAATTGGGGTTTTAGGCACACATCAAGAGATAAAAAATTATACCTAAATTAGTTTGCATTCAAATAGGTATGAATATTTAAGTCTTGTTACTGCCCAAGAATGAATAATCCAAGAGACCCAACCCCAAATCTTGAAGATGAAAACCCTTTTCTCCTCCAAGTCTCCAAAACCGTCTCACTTATAGCAAAAAGTACTATTGTATCTGTAAATTATAATAATTGTTCGACTCTAAAAATTAAATCTTCTAATATTAATAAAGAGTTTAGTATTTATAGACTTCAGAAAATAGTGCTGGAGGATCACTTGGTGAGGTTTGTCTAAATCGGCGTTTAAATCGACGATTCGCCGTTTGGTGTAGTTCATCGCCTTCTTGCACTAGCCTTCAGCATCACCGTGCTCTGTGTCATTGGGCGACATAGTACTACTTCGCGGAACTATTCGGTTTAAAGTCGACTGCTCCTTTCATCGCGTTTCTGATCCTGCTACTTCAGGGCTTCGCGTGCTGGAACAAAGGGTGGAGTGCGTCCCTTCGGTGAATCGACAAGCGTGCTTGGCGATGCTCAGGTTCCAGCTTCTTCGTTCTTTTAAGCCTTTTTGTTCCTTTTTGCGACTAAGTGTCCATGCTTCCACTAAAACATCAAATACCTAAAACTTAAGTGTTTTCATCAAATATTTAGAATAAATAAGCATTTGAGGACACTATTTCTATTAAAATAAAGCCCTAAATACGTCCAATTTGTGGACTCATCACCGTCTAACCTTACCCCATCCGCTTTCCTAACAAAGTCTGTTACCTCATTAAAGCTCCTCCCTACAGAAGTCATATGAGCAGATAATACTTGCAACTCAGAATTCAATCCTCTAATAAATAACCGGATCCTCTCCTCCTCTGCAGTCACCAACCGTAGCATATCTAGATAAAGCATGGAACTTGGCCTCATAAGCAGCCACAGATATACCACCTTGCTCCAAAGGCATAAATTCATCTTTCTTGCGATTCCTTAAAGTCCTAGGCACATACTTCTCTAGAAACAGAGCTTTGAAATTGGGTCCAAGTAAGTGAAGGTAAAGTAGAAGATCTGCACTCCATATAAGCTCTCCACCACTACTTGGCCTCACCTTGAAGTTGAAAGGACACAAACTCAACCCCATGTTGATGAACAATACCCAATTTATGCAGCCTCTCATAGCAATCTAAGATGAACTCATAAGCATCCTCACTCTCAGAACCAAGGAACACATGAGGCTTTAGCTTCAAAAACTTAGTCAACATTTCATGCTCATTACCAGTCATGACAGAACCCAACAAAGGATGGAAGAATGCATCATTACCTCCCGTTCCACCCATCTTAGGCACAGTGCTAGCAACATAATGATTAGTAGGAGCTTGAGTTACTTGAACAGATGGAAGCACTCCAGGACCAGCCAACCCTTTCAAGAATGACATGATTTGTTAAGCTAACACCGGATCGATGGGAGGAGTACCTGTAGCCTCAGCCTGCACCTCTTCCTCTTGTCCAACTTCCTCAACATTAACCTCTTATTCTATTTCCTCATGATGCATGGGGGGATTCTCATTCATAGGAGCATTCTCAACTAGAGCTCCATTTTTAGTAGGTGCCACTTTTCCATGGCCTCTACCCCTACCTCTTCCTCTACCCCTGCCTTGACCGCGACCTCTCGCTGTAGATTTCTCAGCTGGAGCATTAACGGGAGCTACGGGCCTAACGCCGTTATACCTAGTATTAACCATCTGCGGATAGAAGAGTGAATAAGGTTAGACACCAATTTGATTCGCCAGATACCAATTGAAATCAAGTCATAGCACAAAAGGAGACAAGAGAAAATAGAGAGATTTCCTAAAGTCTTATAGCCTGTCGAAGAAAAGTAAAGGCTTCCCTATACCATTCGCGAGACTCTACTAGAGTCGTTTTGGTACATCAAGATCAACAAACCTAGGCTCTGATACCAACTCTATCACAACCCAGACCGTCGTGATTGGCACCCACACTAACACTCCGGTGGGAGAACCACTACTACAACCCAAACAAAGCAAATAATCTAAAAACTAAGTCATTTAAATCCAACACTAAGGAAAATAAAAATAGAGTTCCCATAAACTCTAACAAAAGTCTAACAATAAGGAAGAATAACCTAGAACCTGAAAGTCAATGTACCAAAACATTCTAACAATGAACCAAGTCTAAAAAAGAAGGGATGCAATCCAATCTAATGAACTAATCAACTAACTACAACATATGTCTAAGTCCAAAAATGGCGGACATAGACGAAAGAGAATTCCATGGCAGCCCGGAAGAATTGGCTCACCCTTGAATTCAAACGACGATCACTGATCTCCTAAGCGAGGTCTATGAATAGCCTCTTGAAGATGCCTTGTACTCAACAAAAATAAGAGCAAGTGCAAAATCAGTACACAACCACAGTTTACTGGTATGATCACATAGCTATAACAATAGTGCAACATAAATAAGTCAAACAACATTATAATCACATGCATATATATCAACATATATAATATTATCAATATTCATGAACAACGAATAACTTTGCATTTATATGTCAAATCATTGGTCCTCTCATGGAACCCAAACGCAAACAGTTAGCATGCCAGAACGTGGTAACCGATCCCATATTTATGCAGGAACGTGGTAACCGATCCCATATTTATGCAGGAACGTGGTCACCGATCCCATATTTATGCTTGAACGTAGCAACCGATCCAAGTTAGTTATGCCGTAATGTGGCAACCGATCCCATTCACACACCACAATCACAATCACAGTCACAAGTATATCATCAAGATCATACATTTAAGTCATGATTTCATGGCATTCATCAATTGTCTATCTCATTTACTACAAGTGTGATCAACATTGCAACATTCATACATATACAAGCATCATAATGAAGCAAGAACAAGCATACATCACACAATCATAGAATCACAACCATCACCTACCTAGAAATGAGCTTGAACCCTAAGAAACTTGATCCTTCCCTTTCCGGATTTGTTCCGCTTGCTCTTGGTCTACAAACAATCAATACAATACAGGAATCAACAAACAATTTTTAATTACCCGAAACTATGACAATTCTATGAACCCTAAATCAAACTCATGATCCAATTATCCAAATTAGGGTTATTTCCATAATAGAATCTATAACAAAACCCTCCACCATCAATATTCACCCATTCTATTACATTTTATGGATCGAAAAATTGATTCGGGGAGTGAAAAGCTTATCTTTAGCCTCAAGAATGGTAAAAAATGTGTATGAGTCGCCTGGGAATCGTTCCTTAATTTTAAAAGTTGAAAAGTGCATAATGAGGTCATCTAGGGGTTTATTAACGACATTAATTCACGTCGGGCCCACCACAACGGCCACCACCCCGCCACAGCGGCACACCAGAGCGACAAAATCCCCCGTCAAAGCGGCCAAAACAAAACAAAGAGCTATCTTAAGAATTCCAAAATTCCCATTTCATAACACACCACTAACCCACGACACTCAGTAAATACCCTTTATACTAAGATCGATTTTGGGAGTTCTACTCACCCAAATTTAATTATCTAAAGTCACACGGATTCCTTAACGAGTTATCTAACTACTCATGCAATCAAAATAATAAATTATTCACCCGATTGTTACCAGATTTTTCTACACCTCAATGTGTCTGATTTCGTCCCAAATCTGGACAAGGTTGGGAAAATCCAAATATTACGAA
>JAJOOR010014796.1:0-43416 GCA_036250505.1 Solanum acaule
TCTCAAGACACTTGGAGTTGCTTCCCCAAGTTGGTGAGTCCTCAAGTCCGAGGACAAGACCCTATGATCTAGCTTCTATGTTTAGTTCTTTGCTTATGGTAAAAGACATTGTAGTACTTCCTATTTTTAAGACTTCTTATTGATGTAAGGGCTAATTCCCATTTTCGATACTTCTATGTGTAGATGGTGCATTGTGACGAAATTAGATTCTATTTTTCATATATGAAGTGAAGTTGAACTTCCAAAGTAAAAGTTTTAAATTTTCCGTGATTTTATTCTATGATATATGCTATGAAGAAAGCTAAGGGCTTGTATAAGACCTCTTCGAGGTCGAATACACCGGTGACGACTAGGGGGTGCTCTCGGGTCGTTACAACTCACCACTCTTCAATAGCTCAATTTGAGATCACTAGCCACAAGCGTGCGGAATAGAAGTGTCTGACACTAGATTAGTGAAATAATGTAGGCAACTGTATATCGTATTACATGGAATGTACCAAGTATGATAGCAATGCATAAGAGTTATGAAATCATGCTAACAAGGACTTTACATGACATAAAATGACCAAGCTAAACCATAAGATAAAAAGGTTAGAAAACATAAATCATAATCATGGTCTATGCAAGCTCAATATCTTTAAAAAACATGTGAGATACTTTTAGAAGTAACCTTAGTTCATTATTGTGAGAGATTTACCTTTAACCGATACAGAGACCATGTGAGTTACAACATGGAATATAGTGTCTAACCCACACCCAAAAGAGGTGTTATCACTTGACAAGGTAAGAACCATGAACTTCTATCTTACGTGGATCAACTAGCTAATGTCTACCTAGACAAACCTATGGTGGCACGTAATTTATAAGACATGGGTAACCGCCACTTGTCCACTCAGTGCTAAGCATAAATCTGAAAGAATATTCATTAATCTTAACATATCTTAAAATTTATGAAACATGAGTATTCACCGCTTGTCTTATCATTAGAGGTCATGGCTAATCGCCGCTTGCCTCATCATCCATGGAAGAGCACATCGGGACGGTCTACGGGTTAGACCACGGCCCGTCGACTGGGTCTGTCGTTGGTCACTCAGAAATGGTCCAAGCATGAATCACGAAGGGAACTACAGACCGTAGGTCGGTCAACACCCCGTGGTCCAGTGGCAGTAAGTCAAGGATAAAATCTCTGACAACCAACCAAGGTTCACTAGGACGGACCGTAGGTCCATCCACGGTCTGTCGACTGGGTCCGTAGGTCGGTGGCAGTTGTCAGTTTAACTTAGGGGAAGCTGGGTCTTTTTCCTAATTAATTAGTTTCTATACTATGTCATTTTGCCTATATTTAGAACTCTTATATAAGCCTTTTGACCCCCAAATTAAACCCATTTAGTTCATTCTTCCAAATTCCTCAAAAGAAATCAAATGTCCTCTTAAATATTCTCTCTTTAGAACTTGAAGAAGAAGAAGATTGAACTAGGGTTTGAAGATAAGGATCCAAATTCTCCATTGAAGGCTAGTAATTGGAGTCAACGTATGATAACTTTCATCCATGGGTTCCTTCCACCCATGGAGTCCCCAAATTCCTCTATTTCAAATGGTAGAGTTCCCCAATTATTTAGGGTTCTCTTCTAACATCATGGGTTCTTTTGACTATTGATCTTAGTAATTTAATTATGTTTAAATATGCATGAATTGATGATTTACAATGCTTTTATGATGTTTCCCCTATGAACCCATGCAAACCACCATGTTTTCCAAATTGTGATCTCATAGAGTTGGGTTGTTGATTATGCAAGATGAGTTTTATGATCTAAATCATGAAGTAATATAATTACTTGAATTTATTGTAAAATACCTTTGTAATGCTAGAATTCTAGATTTGGTGATTGAAAGTAGCTTTGAACCTTGAAAGGGAAATGTATGAGTTTATGCATGATCTTATGAAACCTATGTAAATACAATTAAGAGTGCTTTGAGAGTAAATTGCCAGTGTTGTTGTTGTTGTGTTGTTGAAAGGATATTCTCATAAAACACCTACAATCATGATGTGAAAGGTTTTCTCACATACAAAGTATTCTTAAGTTGAAAGGCTATTCTCACCTAATTAGATCAATGAATAAGAGCTATCCCAATGAAATAGCATGGATTGACAAGATGACATGTCTTTCAATGATTAATGAGAATAAGTAAGCAAATATTATTCCGTAGGAATTATGCTTAGCACCGAGTGGATATTGACATTGAGATGGAAGCTCTCCTGTTAGTAGAGGTCGGGTTTCTAGAAGAAGTCTCATGAGATGGAAGCTCTCCCGTGAATAGAGGTCGGGTTTCTAGTAGCAATCTCTTTATCCCACAACTATGTGCCCCCATAGGTTGATCAGCTAGTTGATCCACTTAAGCTAGATGTTCATGGTTCTACCTTAGGCAAGTAGAATAATCCTTTTCGGTGTGGGAGACACCTTGTGATCATGTTTTAGCTCACATGGTTTCTATGTCGGTTAAGGCAAATTCTCTCACAACAAGACAATTAATGAACCAAGTTTACTGACAGAAGTATCTCATATGCGTTCAAAGACTTAAATATGATTTAGCTTGCATTGACCATGATGTTATGACCTATGTTTTCCCAACTATTTCTACTATGATGTTTAAACTTTGTAAATTTTATATCATGAAATGAAATGTCCTGTTTAGCATGTTTTAAATGTTTTTATGCATAGGTATCATACTTAGTTCATTTTTGTATTAACGCATAGAATTTCCTACATTCTCCCAAATGTAGGGTCCGACAGGCAGGGTTTCTATTCTAGTGGCTAGAGCTTGGACTTTGATCTCTTTCCGAGCTTTGTGTGTCCTAATGGTTCGAGGATGGATTTCCTTATTGTAGTTTCACTTTCATATTTCCTTTTTGAACATGATGTATAGTCTAGGCCCACTTTCATTTGATTGTAATAGATGGCTATGTTGAGACATGAGTTAGACTTCCATTTTCTATAAAGCTCTTTTGGACTTAAATGTTGTTTTACTCTTTATTGTTCGACTAATTATGTTATGAGGACTAAGTGGCTTATATGGATTCCTTAGGGGCTCTATATGCTATGTTACATCTAGGTGTGTACCCCCTGAGTCGTGACAAACTTGCTAAGCAGAGCACAAGGTTTAGAATTTTCCTAGGATGTCTCATATTCCACATCTAGTTGAGTCTTGTTCATGAGTGTGAAACGCGCCACATTTATGAATGAGAGGCTACAAGATGATTAGGAAACTCCACTTCTTTTATTACTCTTAAGTCATGCCATAGAGTTTAACTCTATAAAGTCTCTCTTCTAATCCTTACCTTATGCTCTTTAGGATAAGTCTTCTCGAAGGGCTAATACTAGAAGAAATATGAGGGAGAATGTGGAACAAGGAGCTCATCCTCAAGCTCCGATAGATCCTTTGGCTGAGAATTTGATAAATATGGAGGTTAGATCGGTTTTTCAAGTGTTGGCTCAAGCTTTGGCGACTCAAGCCAATAGAGAGGTTTTAGCTCCTATGAATCCTAATGTGAATTCGACGGCTTCTAGAGTGAGGGACTTTGCAAGGATGAACCCTCCAGAATTTTATGGCTCCAAAGTGGAAGAGGATCCTCAAAGATTTATCGACGAGGTCTATAAGGTACTTTTTACTATAGGGGTGACTCCGGAGGAGAAGGCGGAGTTAGCCTCTTACCAATTAAAAGATGTTACTCAAGTGTGGTATGATTAATGGAAAGGAGAGAGATTGGTAGGAGCGGGTCTCATAGAGTGGGAATTGTTTAAATCGGTGTTTCTTGATAGGTTATTTCCCCTTGAGTTGAGGGAAGCAAAGGTGAAAGAGATCATTAACCTTCGTCAAGGAAGTATGCGTGTTAGGGAGTATGCTCTACAGTTCACCCAACTATCCAAGTATTCTCCAACTATGGTGGCAAATTTGAGGGCTAAGATGAGTAAGTTTATGACGGGTGTGTCCGACATAGTAGAAAAAGAATGTCGTATGGCAATGCTCCTCCATGATATGAATATCTCATGTCTTATGGTGTACGCCCAACAAATTGAGGAATCGAAACTCAAGGAAAAGTTTAGAGAGGTAAAAAGGGCTAAGATCGGTGATGGTAATTTCTCACATGCTAGATCTGATGGACATGACCGTCCTAAGTTTTGTGAAGGGTTTTCTGGTCAAGGTTCCTCTTATGCTCCACCTAAATTTAAAATGAATAGGGTGTCTAACCCTAAACCTCAAGGAGGTAATGGAGGTGGCTCTTCTTTGGCTAGGTCTACATGTGCTAAGTATGGGAAGATACACGATGGTAAGTGCCTAGCCGGCACCGATAGATGCTTTAGTTATGGGAAGAGTGGTCACAAAATGAGAGATTTCCCCATGCTTGCGGCAAAAGGGAGGGAAGGCAAAAAAGCTCCTCCTAGCGGTTTGAATTCCAATGCTCCAAAGCAAAACCACTTCTATGCTCTCCAATCCCAAGGTGACCAAGAGAGTTCCCCGGACGTAGTCACCGATATGTTAAAAGCTTTTCTTAATGATGTGTATGCCTTGTTAGATCCCGGTGCTACTTTATCTTTTGTGACGCCCTATGTGGTAATAAGGTATGATGTTCCTTCAGCAGTGTTATTAGAACCTTTTTCTATCTCTACCTCTGTTGTTGATTCTATGGTGGCTAAGAGGGTCTATAGGAGATGTCCTGTTTCATTATCCCATAGAGTTACTCTTTTTGACTTGGTAGAGCTTGACATGTTGGACTTAGATGTGATTCTTGGTATGGATTGGTTGTATGCATGCTATGCCTCTATTGATTGTAGAACTCGGGTGGTTAGATTCCAATTCCCGAATAAGCCTATCCTAGAGTGGAAGGGGAAAATTCAATGCCTAGAGGCCAATTTGTGTCTTACTTTAGAGCTAGGAAAATGATCTCTAAAGGTTGCTTTTACCATGTTGTTAGAGTGAGAGATGTAGATTCTGAAACCCCTTTATTGAATTTTCAGAAGTTTTCCCCGATGATTTGCTCAGTATTCCTCCCGAGCGGGAGATAGATTTTGGTATTGACCTTCTCTCAGATACGCAACCTATCTCTATTCCTCCTTATATAATGTCTCCGACCGAGTTAAAGGAATTAAAGGAGTAACTACAACATTTATTGGATAAGGGTTTCATCCGACCGAGTATCTCTCCATGCGGTGCTCCCATGTTGTTTGTTAGAAAGAAAGATGTGTCTCTTCGAATGTGTATTGATTATCGTCAATTTAACAAAGTGACCATTCAGAATAAGTATCCTCTTCCAAGAATTAATGACTTGTTTGACCAACTTCAAGGGGCTAGTTATTTCTCTAAAATTGATCTTCGTTCGGGTTATGATCTATTGAGGGTGAGAGGGGATGATATTCTAAAGATGGCTTTTCAAACACGGTATGGTCACTATGAGTTTTTGGTTATATCGTTTGGGTTGAGTAATGCTTCGGCGACATTTATGGATTTGATGAATATGGTGTTTAGACAATACCTTGATATGTTCGTAATTTTGTTTATTGATGATATTTTGATCTATTCAAGGAGTGTGGATGAACATGTGGACCATTTGAGAATTGTGTTGCAAGTTCTTAAGGACCAACAACTTTTTGCAAAGTTTAACAAATGTGATTTTTGGCTATGGTCCATAGCTTTTCTTGGGAATATTGTGTCAAGTAAAGGTATTGAGGTAGATCCTAAGAAGATGGATGCAGTCAAGAGTTGGCCTAGGCCTCTAACTCCTTCTGACATTTGAAGCTTTTTGGGTTTGGCTGATTACTATAGAAGGTTTGTTGAGGGTTTTCTTCCATTCCTTCTCCTTTGACGACTTTGACTCAAAATAAGGCTAAGTTTGTGTGGTCGGAAGCTTGTGAGAAAAGTTTTCAAGAGTTGAAAGATAGACTTACTTCCGCTCCGGTGTTGACCTTATTGGATGGTACATATGGTTTTGTGGTGTATTGTGATGCCTCCAGAGTTGGGTTGGGATGTGTGCTTATGCAAAATGGTAAGGTGATTGCCTATGCTTCAAGGCAACTTAAGATCCATGAGAAGAATTATCCTACCCATGACCTTGAGTTAGCGGTGGTTGTGTTTGCCTTAAATATATTGAGGCATTATTTGTAGGGGTCCATGTGGATGTTTTCACCGATCAATGAGTCTACAATATGTGTTTAGTCTAAAGGACTTGAATCTTCGTCAAATAAGGTGGCTTGAACTCTTAAAGGATTATGACATGAGTGTCCTTTATCACCCCAGAAAACCTAATGTGGTAGCGGATGCTCTTAGTAGATTGTCAATGGGTAGTGTGGCTCATGTAGATGAAAAAAGAAAGAGTTTGTTTATGATGTTCATAGGTTGGCCCGAATAGGTGTTCAACTAGTGGATTCCACCAAGGATGGTGTCATGGTCCATAATGGTTCTGAATAGTCCTTTGTGATGGATGTGAAGTCTACGCAAAATCTTGATCCTATTTTGGTTGAATTGAAAGAAGCGGTGCTTAAAAAGTCCGTAAAGGCTTTCTCCCAAGGGGGAGATGGGTTGCTTAGGTATCAAGGTCGATTATGTGTTCCAAATGTTGATGACTTGAGGGAACAAATTTTAGAGGAAGCCCATAGTTCTCGGTATTCTATTCACCCGGTAGCCACCAAGATGTACCGTGATCTACGGGAAGTCTATTGGTGGAATGGGATGAAGAAAGATATTGCGGGATTTGTGGCCAAGTGTCCTAATTATCAACAAGTGAAAGTTGAGCAGCAAAGGCCAGGAGGTTTTTCCCAAGATATTGCTATTCCTCCTTGGAAGTGGGAAGACTAGAATATGGACTTTATAGTTGGCTTACTTCCCACCCGGTGACAACATGACTCAATTTGGGTAATAGTGGATCGGATGACTAAATCTGCTCATTTCATTCCTGTCAAGGTTTCTTATTCTGCGGAAGATTATGCTAAGTTGTATTTGAGAGAGATGGTAAGGTTACATGGAGTACCCTTGTCCATAATTTCCGATCAAGGTACCCAATTTACTTTACAGTTTTGGAAGTCTTTTCAAAAGAGTCTTGGTCCCAAAGTTAATCTTAGCACAACTTTTCACCCCCAAACCGATGGGCAAGCTGAGCGTACTATTCAGACTTTGGAGGACATGTTGAGGGGTTGTGTGATAGATTTTAAGGGTAATTGGGATGACCATTTGCCGCTAATTGAGTTTGCTTATAATAACAATTATCACTCGAGTATTGATATGGCTCCATTTGAGGCTCTCTATGGTAGGAGGTGTAGATCTCCTATACGATGGTTTGAGGTGGGTGAAGTTTCTCTCATAGGTTCGGAATTGGTGCATGAGGCCATAGAGAAGATTCGACTTATTAGAGAAAGGTTGAGAACGACCCAAAGTCGGGAAAAGTCTTATGCTGAAGTTAGGAGGAGAGATCTTGAATTTGAGGTTCATGATTGGGTTTATTTGAAAATTTCACCCATGAAGGGTGTCATGAGGTTTGGGAAGAAAGGGAAGCTTAGTCTCCGTTTTGTAGGCCCATATGAGATTTTGAGGTGTATTGGCAAGGTTGCACATGAGCAAGATTTGCTAAATGAGTTTGCATTGGTGCATCCGGTCTTCCATGTCTCTATGTTTAAGAAATGTGTTGGGGATCCAATATCCATAGTTTCCTTAGAGGGTTTGGAGGTTAAAGAGAATCTTGCTTATAAAGAGTTGTCGGTTGAGCTCTTAGACCAGCAAGTCAAAAAGTTGAGAAACAAGGAAGTTGCCTTTGTGAAGGTGCTATAGAGGAATCATTTAGTTGAGGGTTCTACCTGGGAGGCTGAGGCTGATATGCGATCCTGAGGAGAGTCTCGATGTGGCGGTGTACACCTAGCTCCATAGCTAGGCTAGTCACTGGCTAAAGGGCGACCGGGCAAGTGTTTTTCAGAATGACTAGGCATAAAGGGCACATAGGCATTGAATCGGGTTGAAAGTGGAAGCCGCCAAGATATCCTCATCTCTTTCCTTCTACTCCTACTCTAGCTTGAAGTAATGAGTTCCTCTTGGGTTGTTTTATATATTGGGAGTCATGTGTGATTTATGTGCTTCCATGATTTTCTTATGATTATGCATGTTCATGTAAAAGCTTAAGTTGTGAAAGAAATGACTTGTATGATTTATTTTTTTCCTCATGTTGGTGTGCATTGAGTATAAGTTTCATATAGGCTTCATGAGATGATTGTTGAACATGCATTTGTTATGATATTTGCAAATGAATTGCATAAAGGCTCTATGAGATTGTGTTGATCATGCTTTTAGTTGGAGAAGGAAGTTCCTCCTTAGATATGAGAAATTTTGAAATTCATGCACATTGGGTTGCAAGACATAGTTCCTATGTCCTTTTTAATGCATTTGAGTATAATGAGTTTGGAGTTGATGTTTTCTCCTTATTTGTGTGCATTGCATGCAAAATGGGTTGATAGAGTTAGTTCACCCATCTTTTGATGTTTTGAGAACATCCTAGCCGGGAGTCGATAGTTCCTCCTTGGTTGTATGCACTGCATCATAGGTTGGGTTGTTAATTCCTCTCCTACTTTCTTAGAATCAGTTTAAATCTCATTCAAGAACGAATGGTCCCAAGGGAGAGATATTGTAACACCCCGTATTAAAAAAGGGACATATAACAACTTTCCAGGTGCTGGTGCGGCCAAACCACGCCGGCCACCCACGACCTGTGGAGTGGACTACGGACCATAGTTTTGGTACGTAGTTGGAGCCCTAAAATTTCAAACTCTCTAATCCTGATCGACGGTCCACCAAGATGGTCCGTGTGTCCGACCATGGCCTGTCGACTGGGTCCATTGTTGGTCACTCGGAAATGGTCTAAGCATGGACCACGGAGGGACCTACAGATCGTAGGTAAGTCCACACCCTGTGGTCCAGTGGCAGTAGGTCAAGGCCAAAATCTCTGACCACCAACAATGGTTCATCAGGACGGACTGTAGGTCCATCCAAAGGTCCATCGACTGGGTCCATATGTCTGCAGGTCGGTGGCAGCTAGCAGTTTAACTTAGGGGTAGTTGGGTATTTTTCCTAATTAATTAGTTCCTATACTATGTCATTTTACCTATATTTAGAACTCTTATATAAGCCTTTTTACCCCCAAATTAGACCCATTCAGTTCATTCTTCCAAATTCCCCAAAAGAAATCAAATATTCTCTCTCTAGAACTTGAAGAAGAAGAAGACATTCAACTAGGGTTTGAAGCTAAGGATCCAAATTCTCCATTGAAGGCTAGTAATTGGAGTCAAGGTATGATAGCTTTCATCCATGGGTTCCTTCCACCCATGGAGTTCCCAAATTCCTCTATTTCAAATGGTAAAATTTCCCAATTAGCTAGGGCTTTCTTCTAACATCATGTGTTCTTTTGATAACTGAACTTAGTGATTGAATTATGTTGAAATATGCATGAATTGATGAGTTACAATGCTTTTATGATGTTTCCCCTATGAACCCATGCAAACCCCCATGCTTTCCAATTGTGATCTTATAGAGTTGGGTTGTTGATTATGAAAGATAAGTTTTATGATCTAAAGCATGCAGTAATAGAATAACTTGAATTTATGATAAAATCCCTATCTAATGCTAGAATTCTATATTTGGTGATTGAAAGTAGCTTTGAACCTTGAAAGGGCAAAGTATGAGTTTATGCATGATCTTATGAAACCTATGTAAATACAATTAAGGGTGCTTTGATAGTAAAGTGCCAATGTTGTTGTTGTTGTTGAAAGGATATTCTCATAAAACACTTACAATCATGATGTGAAAGGTTTTCTCACATAGAAAGGATTCTTAGGCTGAAAGACTATTCTCACCTAATTGAATTAATGAATAAGAGTTATCCCAAAGAACTTACTTGGATTGACAAGATGACATATCTTTCCATGATTAATGAGAATAATTAAGAAAATACTATTCCATGAGAATTATGCTTAGCACCGAGTGGCTATTCATATTGAGATGGAAGCTCTCCTGTTAGTAGAGGCCGGGTTTCTAGAAGAAGTCTCATGAGACGGAAGCTCTCCCATGAGTAGAGGCCGGGTTTCTGGTAGCTATCTCTTTATCCCACAAGTATATGCTCTCACAGGTTGATTAGCTAGTGGATCCACTTAAGCTAGATGTTCATGGTTCTACCTTAGGCAAGTAGAATAATCCTTTTCGGTGTGGGAGACACCGGGTGATCATGTTTTAGCTCACATGGTTTCTATGTCGGTTAAGGCAAATTCTCTCACAACAAGACAATTAATGAACCGAGTTTACTGAAAGAAGTATCTCATATGCGTTCAAAGACTTAAATATGATTTAGCTTGCATTGACCATGATGTTATGACCTATGTTTTCCCAACTATTTCTACTATGATGTTTAAACTTGGTAAATTGTATATCATGAAATGAAATGTCCTTTTTAGCATGTTTTAAATGTTTTTATGCATAGCTATCATACTTGGTGGATTTTTGTACTAACGAATACTCTTGCCTACATTCTCCCAAATGTAGGGTCCGACAGTTAGGGTTTCCATTCTAGTGGCTAGAGCTTGGACTTTGATATCTTTCCGAGCTTGGTGAGTCCTCATGGTTCGAGGACGGATTTTCCTTATTCTAGTTTCACTTTCTTTTTTCCTTTTTAAAGATAATGTATGGGCTAGGCCCACTTTCATTCGATGGTAATAGATGGCTATGTTAAGACATGAGTTAGACTTCCGTTTTTCTATTAAGCTCTTTTGGACTTAAATGTTGTTTTAATCTTTATCGTTCTACTACTTTATGTTATGAGGACTAAGTGGCTTATATGGAGTCCTTCTGGGTTTTATATGTCATGTTACATCTAGGGGGTACCCCTGGGTTGTGACTATCTTAGGTGAGAAAAACATTCAATTTTATTAATCCTTTATGTGAGAAAATCCTTTCACAACAACAACAATTATACTTTACTCTCAAAGCATCCTTAAATCATTTTCATCAATTTCATAAAGAACATGCATATCTTCATAAATTTATCTTTCATAGTTCAAAAGCTTTATCATATGATCAATTCTAGAAAACATGGATCATGCATGGGTTCAAGTGATTTTAACTTAAAATTGTGCAATTATCTCAATTCATGCATAAAAATACATAGTACAATCAATTAGATTATAATTGAAAAGAATCCATGAGATTGAGTAAAACCCTAACTTCAATGGGAGATTCTACCTTGTAAAAATTGGAGAATTTAGGAACCCTATGGAGGAAAGGACTCCATAGGTGAAAACTAGCATACCTTGATGCCAAAAGCTTGAAATCAATGTTGAATTTGGAGACTTGAACTTGTAACCCTAGCCCTCTTCTTCTTAGAGAGAGAAATATTTGAAAGGATGAACTTGATCAACTTTTAGGAATTTAGGAGAATGACTTGAATTGGTGAATTTTGGGGATTAGAAATACTTATATAGGGCAAGAGGTAAAGGGTAAAACGACATAGTATTGAGTTGGAATAATTAGGAAAAGACCCAAAAACTCCTTAAAAAATAACTACCGACCTCCATCGATGGTGTGGACCTACGGACTGTCCTGCTCAACCGTTGATGGGGTTCATAAACTTGTTTTTTGATCCTCAACTGACGGGACCCATGTACGGCACGTTAGCCAACCTACCATCCATACATGGCTTCTGTGAGTCTAATTGAAAATGCTCAAAATCTCACTAAGTCTGGGACTCACCTACTCGTACACTGGTTGACGGACCATCCTGGTGAACCGTACAAAAAAGTACTTGGACTAGATATTTTGGGGATTTTTGGACTTGCCACCCGTGGTCCCACCTATGGTGGACCGTCAGTGGTTCCGTCATGACTAGCTCCAGTTCTAGAGAAACCTACAATTTTCTATCTTTTTGAATTTGAGGTGTTACATCAATCTCCTAATTAATAGTATATATCTCCTATTTTGATTCTTTCTTCATCCTTTTTAATTGCCAAACCTTTTTAAAAATTTCACCGTAGTGCTTATTTTATATTGATTAAACATTGAGGTAGATTAAGTGTACTTTTTAATGCTCTTAAAAATTATTATTATTTTTTATTTTTTTATTTGATTTTAAAAAAAAATAAGTGTCCTTACTTGTGGAATCTTTTTTTTTGGAATGTGTTTTTTTTGTAATTTATTTTTTTATGTATGAAAACTATATGATTTACAATCCTTTTTCAAAAGACTGCACCATTTACAAATTAACATCTTATATATACAAATTTCATAAATAAAAAATCTAAAAAAAAGTCTTTTAAAATAAATTAAGTTTCCAGTTTGTATATAATTTTCATACTTAATGAAACGAGTATACCTTGTTATATATTAATTCACACGATAAATTTAAAAGAATGATCATATAATGTATGTAATGAGTATATAATATGATTTTTATTGTTAACTTTAATTAATACTATTGAAATTAGCTTATTTACTAAATTTGTTAGGGTATGAAATTTCATATCTAATTGATACAATAAATACTGATACATACTAAACTAAAGTTACTGATGAATATCAACTTTTATACATATTCTAAACACTAATAAAAAGTATAATTTATTGGGGCATCAATTTTCATACAAATTTCGTACAATAAATAATGTGTATGCATACTATACTAAACTTACTAATTGATATCAACTTTTATACAGTTTTTAAACATAAATATTATTGCAAACTGATACCTAGAGCTTATTATTGAATATTTTGTACACATAAAATACAATAAATCTATAGAACCAAAATCACTACATACAAATTGAGCCAAAATTGTAGTATACACACTTTAACATTCATAAATATGAAAAAAATGACTTGAAACGGTTGAAACTGCTCTTCACTTAGGAATTTCTTCAGATTGTCCAAAACCTTCATATTGGTGTATGAAAATCAATGAGTGTATATCTTTCTTTCCTAAAATATTTTTATTTTATATAAGCTATAAAGAGTGAGTAAAAACACAAAAAGAATATCATATTTATATCAGCTTCATATCAAATATATACACATTATAAGAAATTCATACCAATATAATACAAACTTTAGATAGTCTATATACAAAGCATAGTATACCAATTTCATACCAACTTAATGTCACCTATAAACACCAAGTACACCTTGCATCAACTAAAAGCACACTCTATACATACATTAAGAAGGTCAGGTCACATCTCATTGTGCCAATGGATATAAATATAGATATTCAAGTTTAAACTTGTGTGGTTCACAAATATACCACATTTATATTAATTTAGTGCGAACTATAAGCACAAAGTTTAGTTTATATTAACAACAAACATTCTATATATACACATAGAATATTAAAATCATACCAATTTTATGCCAACACAAAAATCATAGTATATACATAAAATATAAATCAACTTCGTGCCAAATATACACACATTATGATAATTTCATTGCAATATAATATAGACTTTACATAGGCTATATATAAAACATATTATACCAATTTCATACAAATTTAATGCCACATGTAAACACAAATTACACATTTCATTCGGGTGGCATCTCATTATGCTAATTAGTGTAAGTATAGATTTCAATTTTAAATTTGTGGGGTTCGCCAATATGCCACAATTATACCAACAAAGCGAAAACTATAAACAAAAAAATTAGATTACATTAACACAAAAAATTCTACATATACACAAAGTTATCAAAATAGTACTTTTTTCATGTCAACAGAGAAATCATTTACAATACATAAGTATACCAAATTCGTAAAAAAATTCATGCAATTTTCATATCGTGGTATGCATAAAAACATAAATGAAATATAAATTGAAAAAATTAATTTATTAAAATACCTTCACAATAGGTTTGACCTTTTTAGCCTTGAGAATTTTCGAATCCTCTTTCAATGTTGAACTAGATTTTTTTTTAGAGTTTTGAAGACTTCTTCAAAGGGGTGTCGTTCTTCTCCGAGGGAGTGACATTCTTCTTGGGTGGAGTTTGAGTTAAAATATCAAAACTTGGAGGCTCTATTTTGACATAAGATACATGTTCAATAAATCTTGAACTCTTTCTATGTGTACGACAAGCTTTTTAAATTCTCGACATAGTATAAATTTTTTTTTATGAATTGAAAAAATGAAGTTATGAAATTGTGGATACTTTTGAAGTATTTGCTCAAAATAATCCTAATATATTTGGAGCCGCCGTCACCGCCTTTTTCAAGATCACGATGACCGCTGGCCAGCCTCAATCGGAGGCAGGTCAACAGACTTTTGCCAATTTATTCAAGTCGACATCAGGGGAAACGAGACCTGTACCTTTAAAACCAATTTCGTATTTACATGGAGAACCACGAATCATATGGTAGCAAGTAGAGGTAGAGCAGATGATAGTCAATGAGAATCTACAATATGCAGTGGTGGGAAAGTTCTCCTATGGTTGGCCGGACATACAAGAACTTCGCAAAATAATACCCAAGCAATGTGGATTGAGGGGGAGTGCAATATTGGTTTACTAACCAACAAATATGTGTTAATCAGGGCTACACTCTTGAAAGATTATGTTAATCTATTTTCTAAACCATTTTTCTATTTAACTCATCAAAATTGATCCTATACGATGAGGACCCTAAAGTGGGATCCATTATTTAACCCAGAGGAGGAGACATCAACGGCTATAGCATGGATTTGTTTTCCTTCACTGCCCCCAAATGTCTTTGGGAAAGAAACTGTATTTTCATTAGCTATAGCAGTTGGAAAACCATTGCAGGTGGATATGGCAACAAAAAATCAGACTCGACCTAGTTGTGCTTGGGTTAAGGTAGAGGTGGATCTGCTCAAGGAGTTTCCAAACCGAATCAACATTGGGTTGAAAAGATCCAATGGTGAGATTGTAGAGAAGTGGGTTAAGATAAAGTATGATTATATGCCAAAATACTGTAAAACATACATGATACAGGGTCATGATGAAGACAGTGCTATGTTGAACATCCAGAACTATACCCAGCCAGGCAGAATGCGAGCAAAGAGATTAGTGAGATGCAAAGGCATGGACAAGGGGAGAGGGAGGAGAATACTGAAATAATGGAAAACTTCAAGGGGAGAGAAGGTCAACATAAGAGATGGGAGGGAGACAATAAAGAAGAGAGATTTCAAGGGGGGAAACATAATAAAGGGGGGCTAATCAAGAAGGTGATAAATCAAGTGTGGAGCAAGGTGGGATTTAAAACCACAAACAAGTTTGATGCATTGAATGATAAGGAGGATACTGATATGTTAGAACAAGGGACATTGGGGAACAGTGAGAGTAGAGATGATTCCACCATGCAATGGGTGGAAGATACATTCTCAAAGTCGAACAGAGTGGTACCTGAAGAGAAGGATATTAAGGGAGAGGGTGAGAAGAATTCAGCAGGAGAAAGGAAGGGATTTAAGGAAAATATTACTGATATAGAAAGCCAAAAGGTAGGTGGTGACGAAAAGGAAAAAAGTGCTAACATACACCTACTAGATGATGAGGAGGAAGAAGTACATACTCCTATATGCCTGCAAATAGTTCCTGTACATTTAACTACAGCCTTAAAGGAGATATAAGAGAATCAATTGCAGGAGCTTGATGAGGATGAGGAAATGGAAGAAAATATCCAGCAAATTTGCAGTGCTGGGGATTTATCACCAAGGCATGTGAACAGTTTGAAGAGGGATTTCAAGAAAGGGAAAGCAATTGTACCTCTGCAGGTAAAAACAAGGAGTAAGAAGGATCGAAATGTAGTTCTTGATAAATGATTGATAAAATAATATTCTGGAATATAAGGTCAGTTAACACTCAGAAGTCTTTTGAGCGATTGATTGATATTAAGAGACGACATCATTATAAATACATAGCGATCATGGAACCATTTAGGGATCCAAGTGAGCTAGAACACTATAGAAGAAAGTTGGGATATACAAAAGCCTTAGTTAATAGGGCTGGAAAAATATGGATATTTTGGGATGATGAATATGAAGGGCAGACAGTATTAGATACAGATCAACAACTGACTGTAAGATTAACCAGGTACAATACTAGTGTACTAGTTTCGGCAGTATATGCTAAATGCAGTAATGAAGATCGGATTGACCTATGGAAGGATTTAGAACACATAGTTGAAGGTTCAAATATTCCATGGGTTGTGGGAGGAGACTTTAATGTGATTCTGAGGGAGGAAGAAAAGATGGGAGGTTTAGCATTTACCCAAGCTGAAGTAGCAGACTTTGCACAATGTAAAAAACAATTGTGCGCTGTCGGAGATTAAATTTACAGGGAGTTTGTTCACATGGTGGAATGGAAGAGTACAAGAGGAATGCATTTTCAAGAGGCTAGATAGGGTCCTAGTGAATCATCATTTCTTGGATCTTTACCCTACTAGTGAAATCCAACATTTAGTGAAACGGGGTTCCGATCATGCACCATTACATATGATATGTAATACCACTGAGGAATCACGTAATAGGCCTTTCAGATTTCTAAACTTCTGGACTAAACATAAAGGTTTTGTAGATGTGGTTAGGAAGCATTGGAGAACAAATAGACAAGGGAGTCCTTTTTTAATATTTCATGATAAGTTAAAGAATATTAAGAAGGCCTTAGCTAAATGGAGTAGAGGCACTTATGGAGATGTTTTTCGGAATATAGCCACACTGGAAGATTTGATCAAGGTTAAGGAATTACAGCTGGAACTTCAACCAACCCCAGATAACAGAAGTGAGCTGAGTATGGCAGAAGCAGAGTTGAGGAAATTTTTGGTTATTGAAGAGGAATATTGGAGACATAAAGCAGGCATGAGCTGGTTTAAGGAAGGGGATAGAAATACAAAATTCTTCCATTCCTATGTAAGGGGAAAAAGAAAGAAGTTGCGCCTAGATCGTATTAAAGATATTAGAGGGCATGAAGTCACTGATAACATTTAAATGGGTGAGGCAGCGATTGAATACTTTCAAGGACAATTCTTAGAGGAGGGTAGCAATTACGAGGTTGACATGATTCACATTATCCCAAAACTAATAGAAGATGGACAGAATGATGAGATGATTGAGCTTCCAAGTTATGAGGAAGTTAAAAAGGTAGTCTTTACCTTAAATGGAGATAGTGTGAGTGGCCCAGATGGTTTCATGGGTAAGTTTTTCAACACTGTTGGGATGTGATAGGGGATGATCTCACAAGATTGGTCCAAGCTTTTTTCTATGGGCAGGAGATGCCCAAATTCATTACACACACCAACCTTGTTTTGATTCCAAAAAAATAGTTCGTGCAAGAATTTAAAGATTTGAGGCCCATAAGTTTGAGCAATTTTTATAATAAGGTTATATTGAGGATATTACATGAGAGGATAGTTAGAGTGCTTCCAAATATTATATCTCCTAATCAGTCTGGATTTGTGAAAGGGAGAAGCATAACAGAGAATGTGTTGTTGGCACAGGAGATTGTACGGGATATACACCTAAGAAGTAAAGAGGTTAATGTAGTGGTAAAGTTGGATATGGCCAAGGCATACGATAGAGTGTCTTGGATATTCTTAACAAAAGTGCTTAGGAAATTTTGGTTTTCAGAGGTGCTAATAGATATGGTCTGGAGGTTGATTTCAGTTAATTGGTACTCGGTACTAATTAATGGACAGACTCATGGTTTTTTCCACTCAACTAGGGGTCTAAAGCAAGGGGATCCATTATCCCCAACTTTATTCATTATAGCAGCTGAAGTGTTATCTAGAAATCTGAATCAACTTTATGATCAAGAGTTGTTTAAGGGATTTGGTATGCCAAAATGGAGACCTAAAATAAATCATCTAGCATATGCAGATGACACAATTTTGTTCAGATCAGGAGACAGGCACTCAATTATACAAATGATGAAGGTTTTAAGGGATTATGAAACAATGTCGGGACAAAAGGTCAATAAGGAGAAGAGCTTTATTTAATTACATGAAAATACCCCTCTAATTGTTACAATAAGACTGAGGAAACTGACTGGGATTAGGCCTGGCAATTTCCCTTTCACATACTTAGGGTGTCTTATTTACTATAGAGGGAAAAGAAAAAGTTACTTTGAAGGGTTAATCAAGAAGGTTGCTGCCAGAATCTTCTCTTGGCAGAACATAACAGATTCTTATCCTTTGGTGGAAAATACATTTTAATAAATCATGTACTACAGTCCATACCTATTTACATGCTATCAACTATGTCTCCACCAAAAGGGGTTATAGAACAAATTCACCAGCTCTTTCCTAAATTCTTTTGGGGGAATTATATAGAGGTGAAAGGTAAACATTGGGTTACATGGACTGATATGTGCTATCCAAAGAGGGAAGGGGGGTTGGGTTTCAGATCGCTCTTTGATATATCTAATGCTCTCTTTGCTAAATTGTGGTGGATGTTTAGAACTCAGACATCTTTATGGAGCACATTTATGTGGGACAAGTATTGTAAAAAACACCATCCCATAATGGCGCATAACAGAGGTGCATCACAAGTATGGATAAAAATGATACGAGTCAGGGAAGATGTGGAGCATGAAATTTGGTGGTAGCAGAAGGAAGGGAATGCTAGTTTCTGGATGGACAATTGGACAAAACAAGGCACTCTTTATTATATAGAACCACAAGGAGTAGAGGAAAAAGTGGTGGTCAAATAGTTGATTCAGAATGGGCAATGGGACATAGCAAGACTACAACAATTATTGTCTCAAGATATGGTAGAATGCATTGTGGAGAGTATCAGTCCTAAATTGAGTGTGGGTACTCAAGATAAGGCCTGGTGGATGGGTAATTCACATGGAGAATTTACTGTGAGATCAACATTTCATGTAACAAGACAGAAAAGGGAATAATTTGAATGGATGAATAATATCTGGATTGGGGGATTACCATTTAAAATCTCTTTCTTTTCTGGAGAGTATGGAGACAGAGAATCCCGACATATGATGTTCTTAAAAGGATGAGGGTACATGTGGTATCGAAATGCTACTGTTGCAATGAGGGGAAAGAGGAAACAATGCAACACCTATTTCTAATAGCTCCCATTGCCCAAAAGCTATGGAAGCATTTTGCTTCATGTGCATGTATTAGCATTGAAGGAGTTCACTTACAACAATTGATTACTATCTGGTGGGATTGGCCAGGACAATACAAGGTTAAACAAATTTTTAAAGCCATACCAGTAATTATTATTTGGGAGCTGTGGAAAAGGAGGAATGCTAGAAGGCATGGAAAAAATGTTACATATGCGAGGTTATTAGGGCAATGTCTACAAACTGTTCAATGGTTCATTAGAGTGAAGTATCTGTGGATAAGAGGAAGGATTCCGAATTGGAGGGAGATGCTCACCACTCTAAGTGCATATAAACCTACACTATATTATAGAATAGTGTATTGGGGGAAACCAGATCAGGAATGGGTGAAATGCAATACAGATGGTGCATATAAGGAAATCCTGGACAGAGCTCTTATGGATTTATCATACGAGATAGCAGGGGAGATTTAATATATGCGGACGCACAAAAGATAAGGGAAGCCACCAATATAGAAGCTGAAACTATGGGTGTGTTAAAAGCAATGCAATATTGCGAAACACAAAACTTTCAGAAGATAATTCTGGAGACAGACTCATTAGTACTTACAAACATGTTGGTTAAACAATGGAGGATTCCTTGGTTACATGCTGAAAATATAGAGAATATACAGCAAATCATAGCAAGGAAGCAGGTTTAGGTAAAGCACATATTTCGGGATGCTAATCAGTTAGCAGATTATCTGGCAAACATGGTCCTAAATCAAGCAGAGCAAACACAAGTAAATAACTTCTATGATCTACCAAGCATTGGAAGAAGAATTCTCAACATAGAAAAACAACACATTCCATCATTGAGAATTAAAGCAAGGAGAATCAATCCATTGTGATAAGTGAGAATATCTACAAACCAGAACCATTCAGCTACAATATTTACAGGTTATGTCTTCTAAGAGACGATATAGCTACGTTAGGGCTACTTCAATTTACAAAAAAGGATCAACACAAGGGGGGGGGGGATCTCAAACCAGGTCAATGGTACTCGATTCAGTAGGCCGGTGTCCTCAAAGCCTTTAGAAGGAGCTTCATGGTTCAATCCCAACAAAAAGCTCTGCGAGAATTCCAAACACTTCCACCAGGATGCACATATACAAGAAGAGGAAAGTTAACAGGGAAACTAAAGTGAATACCTTTGTGAGCTGTTATATCGCCTCAATGTCCATGGATGCAGAATATTGATGACCCAGAGGTGGAGAAGAATAAAAAACAAAGAAAAAGGAACAAGAAATATGGAGGTAGTGGAATAGAGGAGAAAGGAAATGGAGGCGGAGGATAGAGAGGAAAGGAAGTGGAGAATTCTTTTAGGAAATCCTACTCTTAGTCTTTTATTTCCTATTTTGGGTCATCTTTCTCTTGTTTATTTGGGCTTATTTTGTCATATGATGTAGGGATTTTTCAGATGAAATAAATGGACCCCTGGTCCGAAAATTCATTAAAAAAAAAAAAGTTATGAAATTGTGGAGCAGAATATAGGTGATTTTTATTTGAATGATGTTCAAGAACAATAGAGAAAGAGAACATTGTTGTAAGAGACGTAGGTATGTGGGGGGTGGGGGTGACGTGTGTAAGTTAAGCAATCCTAAAAATGTAGTAATTGATAATTATTTCTACATCTAATTCTCTCTCTTATTAATTAATGCATGTTTCTCTCACATTATAACCAAGATAATATTATATATTCACATAATAAACTATCATTATTTATTTATTAAAAAATACATATCTGTTAATACCTGTAAATAAATCTTTATTAGTAGTAATTAAAAAAACAGTAGATTTAAAGGTTGTAATATTAACTCTTAAATAGATGTGTGATGAATTTCTCTTAATTGAAATTATTTACCCAAATTGGGCCCAACACAAACTATTTACCCTTAATGGACTCATGACCTAAACTATTTACACCCATACCCCCTTTGACACATCAAAATACAATTATCCTGGATACCATCTGAGTATATATGTGATTTAATAGTATCAAAGAGTAACTGAGTAGTATTTTCAATGAAGCACTACTTTTTCTTCTTTAATACCATAAAAGTATGTATATACTTTGATGCTATCAAGCATCAATTTCACTAATTTTCACTTAATCACAACCTCTTCCTTCTTGATGCCATTAGAGTATATATAAACTCTGATAGTATCTGTCACACCTCAAGCCTACACCCTGGGAGTGACCGGGCACTTGAGAACCATTGCTGGCCCTAAGAGAACCCTTGACCTGGCTTAACTCTTAGCAGAAGACTTACTCATAAATAAGATGAACTTCAAATTTAAACTTTAACTCAGAATGTTATAGAAATAAACATTCAACCAGCTGAATAGGCAACTCAAGTCTCAACATAAACAATTGAAAATGAAAAGACTCATTAACTACTGTCTATCTATCTATGAAGCCTCTAATACTATGAGAGATGTCGGGACAAGACACCTGATCATCCTAACAAACTGAAATACTAGAAGAATATAAAGAAGGGATCCTCCGAAAGCAAGGAGGATCACCAAACAACTCTGGAAAAGCGCTGGATGCTGATCTTAGGTACTTATATATGCATCATAAAAGACGTAGGCCAAATAGTGTCAGTACATGGAATGTACGAGCATGTGAGGGGAATTCTAAAACATGATATAAGCTTGAACTGGAACTGAAGAAACACTTACCTCGTCTCAACTCAACTCAACCTCATTTCAATATAAAGCAATAGAAATAATGTAGTATAAAGAAAATATTTAAAACATTAGATAACAACTCAATGTATTAGAAAATATAATATAACTCAATTCGTATGCAAAAATACAAAGTGAACTTTTTTTGGGAGATTCTCTAACCGACAACCATCACTATGAGCTATGTGATGATATAACGTCTAGCCCACGCTGCTAAAACTGCCCTATACTTTGTCAGGGTATAGAACTCCTCAACTAAGTTGATCCACTAGTCTATGCTAAAAAGAAATAATGAATCATCTATAAAGTATGCCCTTTCTACCCACGTTGGCTACATGGTTTATGAGGGATGTGAGTTGTTAGAACTCTCCCCCATATCGGTTCTCAATACTACTCCCAAAATACAACTTAGCTCATTATGTTTTAAAGAAAACATTTCCTCTTCCTTTACTTTGAGGTTATTACTCAAAAGGTTTCTCTTCAAAGAGATGATACTCAAAACTGCTAATGAACTATTTTGGAAAACGGTGTTTCCTCTTTTCTTAAATGTAAAACATTTCTCTTGAGAATACTTAGTTCTCATATATCATTTTAAATAAAATGAACTCATATTTAATCTTCCTCAAAATCAATGCTCAAGTTTTAAAACAAGTTTAAAGGATTGTAAAAAGACTTTTTAAAATGACTCGAAGACACACTTAAGACTTGACTCTTAGCCCTGCCTTGTATTTGAATTATGAATTCAATGTTATGATTCGTGATATGAATGATTTCTAGATGTTTAGAAGTAGTTTAGACTGTTTAGAATCAATAGGGAGTGAAGGAATACTTTAAAGAAACTTAGAAAGGTTAAACAACTGAAGACAGGTTAGGGCAAGCGACCCTGGCGCACTGAGTGGTGCTGGGTGCTAGCCCTTGACATACAAAAGTTTGGTTGGGGCGCACTGACTGGCGCAAGGCGCCAGGCCCTGACCTACAGATTAACTTTTCTGGCGCTATGGTGGGGCGGCGCTCCACACCCTGCCTAGATTTCCTGACAAATTTTGTTACTCAATTTTCGACCCTAATTCGCCTAGAATCGAATGGTTTCTTCCCCAATCACTTAGATTCAAATACCCCACAAAAGTACACAATAATATACTCATAAAAAACTCTTAAACTCCCTACAATTATCTCAAAAACTCATCAAATCCATCCTAATTGAAGAAAGAAAGCAAAATTTCAAGAACACTAATCAAGAACTCTTATCCTTCAATATTCAAGAACAAAATTACACTAAAAATAGCATGATTGACATGTGGGTGAACGAACCCAACACTATGAGAACTCACATACGTCTTAGGGATCAAACCCTTGGCAAAAATCCGTGACAAAACCTCAAGAACTTGACGAACGCCTTGAATCTTCTCCTCTTCTTTCTTCTTGAACTTTTTCTAAAACCCTAGAATAAATTAGGATTTTGAACACTGAACCAAATAAGTTTAGACCACTAAATATTACCAAAATTTGTTTTAATCTGATTAGGTAAGGAAAAGGCCAAAATACCCTTCATATTTTCGGGTAACTTTCCTTAACTGGACAACCCGACTTCAAACGAGCATATCTCCCTCATATGAGCTCAAAAATTAGCAAACTCGGTGGCGTTGGAAAAGGATTCCAAGACCTTTCATTTGATATCTTATGGGCCACCTAACTCATCTTGTACTGAATGTTATAGTAGTTTTAAGTTTTGACCCAAAACTTATAACTCATGCATAACTTGCAAAATTTTAGATTTTGCTATTTCCAATTTAGTTCTTTCTATTTTTAGCTCTTTCGAATATCGAGGCGTTACAATATCTCCTCCTTGGGATCATTCGTCTTCGAATGAGATTACTCTTAGTACACTAAGGGTGGTAACATCTGACACCTAGCTCAAACACTCAATATTTAAAGTAACACAATATTTCAACTAAAATAAATTCCGAGAAAAGGATTAGTACCTTAATTTGGAATTTCATCGGACTCAAAGAGATGTGGCTATCTCTTCTGCATATCCTCCTCAACCTCCAAAGTAACTTCCTCAACAAATTGATTCCTCCATAAGACCTTGACTGATGCTACCTCCTTAGTTCTCAACTTGAGAACCTGGTGATCAAGAATCTGAACGGGAATCTCCTCATAAGATAAGCTATCATTAATACTAATATTTTTAGTCAGTATAATAAGCGAAGGATTGCCCATACACTTCTTCAACATTGGAATGTGAAAGACCGGATGGACTGTTGCTAACTCTGATGGTAGCTCTAACTCATAGGATACATTGCCAATCATATTAGATATCCTATAAGGACCAATATACCGGGGACTAAGCTTACCCTTTTTACCAAATCTCATGACACCCTTCATGGGTGACACCTTCAAGTAAACCCAATAATCTACCTCAAACTCTAAGTCTCTTCTCCTAACATCTGTATAGGATTTCTGACAACTCTGCGCAGTTTTCAACCTTTCTTGAATAGTCTTCACTTTCTCCATAGCTTGATGAACCAAGTCTGGTCCTATTAACCCAACCTCACCAACCTCAAACCATCCAATAGGAGATTTACATCTTCTCCCATAAAGAGCCTCATAGGGAGCCATTTGGATGCTAGAGTGGTAACTGTTGTTGTAAGCAAACTCAATGAGAGGTAAGTGATCATCCCAATTACCCTTGAAATCGATCACACACCCCCTCAACATATCCTCTAAAGTATGAATTGTATGCTTTGCTTGACCATCAATCTGAGGATGGAAAGCAGTATTAAGGTTCACCTTTGAACCCAAACCCTTCTAGAAATACTTCCAAAATTGTGCTGTGAATTGTGCACCTCTATTTGAAATAATGGACACTAAAACTCCAATAAGTCTAACTATCTCATGAATATATAACTTAGCATAGTCCTCTACTGAAAAAGTAGTCTTTACCAGCAAGAAATGGGCTGATTTAGTCATCTGATCTACAATTACCCAAGTAGAATCATGTTGCCTGCAAGATCGTGGTAAACCAGTAATAAAATCCATATTGATCATCTCCCACTTCCATTTCGGAAGATCTATATTCTGAGCCATACCACCGGGCCTCTGGTGCTCTACCTTAACTTGTTGGCATTTCGGGTACTTAGCAACGAACTCTGCAATACCCCTCTTCATACTACTCCACCAATAGGCTTCTCTCAAGTCACGATACATCTTTGTAGAACCCAGATGGATAGAATATATGGAGCTATGAGCTTCCTCCATGATCCTCTCTTGGAGTTCATCCACATTGGGTACACACAATCTACCTTGATACCTCAATACGCCATCTCCCCCCTTTTCGAAAGCCATCACTTTTTGTTCATTTGCCTTTAATTCAAGCAAAATAGGGTCTTGATGTTGTTTCTCTTTCACTTCAGACACTAATGATGATTAAGCCCTATTCATCACGACCACTTCTCCTTCATTGGAATCCATTAACCAAACTCTCAATCGTGCAAGTCTGTGCACATCATTGGCTAAATCTTTCTTGTTTTCCTAAATATGGGAAGTACTACCCATAGACAACCCGCTCAAGGCATCAACAACAACATTAGCCTTACCTGGGTGATAGAGAATACTCACATCATAATCCTTGAGTAACTCCAACCACCTCCTCTGTCTGAGATTAAGCTCTTTCTGACTGAATACATACTGAAGGCTCTTGTGATAGGTGAACACATCTACATGAACACCATAAAGATATTGACACCATATTTTCAAAGCAAACACTACAACAACCAACTCCAGATCATGGGTTGGGTAATTCCTCTCGTGACTCTTAAGTTGTCTGGAGGAATAAGCTATAACCTTACCATTCTGCATCATTACACAACCCTGTCCAACTCTGGATGCATCACAATATACAATAAAGCCTTGCGTACCTTTTCAACACTGGGCAGTAGTCAACCTAGTTTTCAATTCCTGAAAGCTTTTATCACAGGCTTCAGACCATTGAAACTTAACAGTTTTTGAGTCAACTTAGTCAAAGGGGATGAAATGGATGAGAACCCCTCGACAAACCTCCTATAATAACTAGCCAATCCCAAGAAACTCCTAATATCAGTTAGAGATGTGGTTTTAGGCCAGTTTTGCAGTGCCCCAATCTTCTGAGTGTTATCTCGAATCCCATCACTAGAAATAATGTAGCCTAAGAATGCCACAGACTCAAGCCAAAATTTACATTTAGAGAATTTAGCATACAACTCTCTATCCTTGAGAGTTTGAAGAACTAATCTGAGATGACTAGCATGATCTTCTTCATTCCTCGAATAGATTAGAATGTCATCAATGAAGATGGTAACAAAAATATCTAGATAAGGCTTAAATACTCTGTTCATAAGATCCATGAACACTGTAGGAGCATTAGTTAGGAAAAATGACATGACAAGAAACTCATAATGACCATAACGGGTCCTGAATGCTGTCTTATGGATGTCACTTTCTCTTACTCTCAACTGATGATAGCCAGATTTGAGGTCTATCTTAGAAAACCAAGTGTCACCTTGAAGCTGATCGAAAATATCATCAATCCTCGAGAGTGGATACTTATTCTTGATAGTAACCTTGTTCAATTGGTGGTAATCAATACACATCCTAAGTGAACCATCTTTCTTCCTCACAAATTAGACCGGCGCACCCCAAGGCGAGACACTTGGTCAAATGAAACCTTTCTCAAGAAGGTCTTTCAAATGCTCTTTTAACTCTTTCAACTCTTCTGGAGCCATTCTATATGGTGGAATAGAGATATGACGAGTATCAAGAAGAATATCTTTTATCAAAGTCTATTTCTCTCTCAAAAGGGACACCGGGAAGATCATCTGGAAAAACCTATGGAAACTCACTAACAACTGACTGAATAGGTGGTGTCTCAATACTAGAGTCATTAACTTGGACTAAGTGATAGATGTCCCCCTTGAAAACTAACTTTCTGGCATTAAGGTAAGAAATAAAATGACCCTTAGGCACTGCTTAACTACTCCTCCACTCTATAACTAGCTTATTAGGAAACTGGAACTTTACTACTCGAGTTCTACAATCAACTAAGTCATAACATTCATGAAGCCAGTCCATACCTAGAATAACATCAAAATCTACCATGTCTAACTCGACAAAGTGAGCCATGGTGTCCTTGTGATTGACAGAAATGGTACAATCACGATAAAGTCTCTCAGCTAAAATAGACTCACCAACAGCTATAGAAACGTTGAAGTTCTCAAGAAGTTGCTAAGGAAGAATATCAAAATCCATCACAATATAAGGAGTCACAAAAGATAGACTCGCTCTTGGATCTAGCAAAAAATATACATCAAGAGTACAGACTTTGATCATAACAGTGACAACATCTGGCGAATTCTCTTACTCTTGGCGACCTGTGATAGCATACAGACGGTTTGCTTCTCCGACTGTCCCTGAAGTAGCTCCTCTAGGTACTGCCCTGTCTGGTGGAGCCACTAAAGAAGATTAGGATCTATTTGCCCCATTACCACTACCTTTCCTGTTCTTAGGGCATTCTCTCATGAAGTGACTATTTTGACCATACTTGAAGCAACCAGTAGATCCAGCACGACACACTCCTAGGTGGTTCCTACCACACTTAGCACATGAAGGAGTCCCATTACTTGCTTATGCCACACTACCTTGAGACTGTGTAGGTCTAACTCTGAAGTTCTGTGAATTCTGATTCCTTAACTCACCTCTGGTCCTTGGTGCAGGTGCACTAGCAGATGATAGAGCAGGTCCATTTGGCTTTTGTTGAAAAGATGACCGGTTCGCATTACTCTTCTGCTGCCCAGACTCATTTCCTGTTATCTTAGATTTCTTGTTTCAGAACTCCTATCTATCTCTCAGCTTACCTTGCTGAACCTGTTTCACATGGATCATCAACCTTGGTATGTCCATATCCCCTATCAACATCACAGCCTTACCCTCTTTGATTGATAGACAAGACAACTCAGTAACAAACAGACTCATCATGCTCCTCATGTCAGCAACCATCTCCAGAGCATAACGGGTAAGTAGGGTGAACTTGAGGTTGTACTTATGCACACTCATATATTCCTGCTTAAGAGTGAGGAATTCTCTTACCTTTGCCTCTCTTAGTTCACGGGGAAAGAAACGCCCCATGAAGACGTCCTCGAACACAATCGAACTTACAATTGGTGCACCATCATCTCTATTTTTCTTTCATTGGTTGTACCATACTCTAGGAACACCTTTCAGTTGGTATGCAGCTAGTTGCACTCACTCAACATCAGCAACATGCATAACCTCAAACACTTTCTGCAATTCCTCCACAAAGTTTTCCGGATCCTCAGTGACACTTGAACCGGTGAAGTTTGAAGGATTCTTCCTTAAGAACTCACAGATTCTGGAAGTATTAGCCACATCCTCTTGATTCCCTTTTTGTTGCCCAGCTTGGTTGGTCACAACTTAGCTCAACATTCGGATAATATCTCGAAACTCAGCATTAGTGACCTCTCCTTGGGGTTGCACTTCTGGTGCATTGGGGACCCCTTGATCCTAAACATTCCTCCTAGCAGGACAACCTCAGACAACTCTTCGTGGAGGCATGATCTGAAAGATACGTGCAAGCACAAATTAGAAGAAAACTTTATAGAGATGAACTCTATCGCACAAAAAGAGTATGAAAGAAGTGAGATAGTTCCTAAATGTTGCATTCTCCTAATTATAGATGTGGAGCGCTTCAAACCGATAACTAGGGCTCTACAGACACGACTTCATAGAAACCCTAGGACTCTTGAACTTTGTGCTCTGATACCAAGTTTGTCACGCCCCAAACCAACACCCTGGGCGTGACCAGGCACTCGAGAACCATTGCTGGCTCAAGCGAACCCTTGTCCTGGCTTAACTCTTAGCGGAAGACTTACAGATAAATAAGATGAACTTAAAATTTAAACTTTATTCAACTATCTCAAAAGATAAACTCAGAATGTTTTAGAAATAAAAATTCAACTAGCCGAATAGGCAACTCAAGTCTCAACATAAACAATTGAAAATGAAAAGATTCATGAACTACTGTTTATCTATCTATGAATCCTTTAATACAATGAGGGATGTCGGGACAGGACCCCCGATCATCCTAACAAACTAAAATACTGGAAAAATATAAAGAAGGGATCCTCCGGAAGCAAGGAGGCTCACCAAACAACTCTGAAACTCAACTGGATCAACGAAGAGCTGGATGTTGATCCTGGGTACCTATATCTAGATCATAAAATATGTAGGCCAAATGGTGTCAGTACATGGAATGTACGATCATGTGAGGGAATTATAAAACATGACCTAAGCTTGAACTGGAACTGAAGAAACACTTACCTCGTCTCAACTTAACTCAAGCTCATTTCAATATAAAGCAATGGAAATAATGTATTATAAAGAAAAGCTTCAAAACATTAGTTATCAACTCAATGTATTAGAAAATACAAAATAACTCAATTTGTATGAAAAAATACAAAGTAAACTCTATTTGGGAGATTCTCTAACCGACAACCATCACTATGAGCTTTGTGATGATACAACGTCTAACCCACGCTGCCAGAACTGTTCTATACTTTGTCGAGGTATAGAACTCCTCAACTAAGTGTATCCACTAGTCTATGCTAAAAAGAAATAAGGAATCATCTAAAAAGTATGACCCTTTCTACCCACGTTGGCTATATGGTTTATGGGGGCTGCGACTTGTTAGAACTCTCCCCTATATCGATGCTCAATACTACTCCCAAAATACAATTTAGCTCATTATGTTTTAATGAAAACATTTCCTCTTCCTCAACATTGAGGTTATTACTCAGAAGGTTTTCTCTTAAAAGGTATGATACTCAAAATTGCTCATGAAATCTTTTGGAAATTGGTGTTTCCTCTTTTCTTAAATGAAAACATTTCTCTTAGGAATACTTAGTTCTCATAAATCATTTTAAAGAAAATGAACTCAATTCTACTCTTCCTCAAACTCAATGCTCAAGTCTTAAAACAAGTTCGAAGGATTGTAAAAAGACTTTTTAAAATGACTCGAAGACACTCTCAAGACTTGACTCTTAGCCCTGCCTTGAATTATGAATTATGAATTCAAGGTTATGATTCGTACTATAAATGATTTCTAGATGTTTATAAGTAGTTTGGAGTGTTTAGAATCAATAGAAAGTGAATGAATACTTTAAAGAAACTCAGACGAGTTAAACAACTAATGGGGCAGGCGACCCTGGCGCACTGAGTGGCGCCAGCCCAGACCTACTGAAGTGTGTTTGGGGCGCACTGACTGGCGCAGGGCTATAGGCCCTAACCTATATAAACACTTTTCTGGCGCTATGGTGGGGCGGCGCCCTATTTTCGAATTTAAATAATGTAAAAATGGAATGTAAGTAGGCGAGGGGGCGGATGTAGCCAAGTGGATCAAGGCAGTGGATTGTGAATCCACCATGCGCGCCATATTTTCTGACGAATTTCCTTACTCATTTTTTTACCCTAATTCGCCTAGAATCGAATACCCCACAAAAGTACATGATAATATACTCATAAACAACTCTTAAAATCCATACTATTATCTCAAGAACTCATCAAACCCATTCTAATTCAAGAACGAAAGCAAAACTTCAAGAATACTAATGAAGAACTCAAATCCTTCAATTTTCAAGAACGAAATTACTCTGAAAATAACATGATTCACTTGTGGGTGAACGAACCCACCACTATGAGAGCTCACATACCTCTTAGGGATCAAACCCTTGGTGAAAATCCGCAATAAAACCTCAAGAACTTGACGAACGCGTTGAATCTTCTCCTCTTTTCTCTTCTTGAACTTTTTTCTAAAACCCTAGCGTAAATTAGGATTGTGAAAATTGAACGAAATCAGTTTAGACCCCTAAATATTACCAAATTTCGTTTTAATCCGATTGGGTAAGGAAAAGACCAAATTACACTTCATATTTTCGGGTAACTTTCCTTAACTGGACAACCCGACTTCAAATGGGTATATCTCGCCAACTTTGGGGGGGGGGGTCCTATTTTATAGATGAGTTCGTTCATAATATATTTTTTCTAAAGGTATTAATCTTATCGCCAGCCTGTGCTAGAAGACCTTCTCGCAGATGATTTCTAGTCAGTGTGCCGCAACTCATATTGGCCAAAGTGGAAGAGAAGAAAATGGTAGAGAGATTTGAAGAAGAAGAAGAAGAATTAATGAACCAGATATGGTATGAAATAGATAGAATAAATAATGAAATCCCGGGATAGAAGGCCAGTCCCAACCCGTCTACAAAATGGCGCCCAGGTAGACTTCAAGAGCTCTTGCTCTGCCTATCCTCCTACTTCTTGGGGGTCATAGAAAGATACAGACTGCCTACTCTTTAAAGGGTTGGGCAGAACTATTGGACACAAATACCCAGACCATCAATGCTCAAAATGTTATGGCGAAGATAATGTGATTCCAGCTGTCAATCTAGAGTGAAGAGGCCGACAAGATAAAAGGCCGGGTCGCACGACAGAAGAACACCCAACGGGTCTCTCGGATCATGGGCCAGAGATACTTGGGTTTAGCCCGCTGAACATCATTTGGATGGGCTCGGATCCTTTGCAGGGGAGGGGATCTTTGAACCTTGTTTGAGCTCCTCTAAATTCTCTTCCCACGTAGCGCTAAGAAGCAAGTTCTAAAACTTCGTCGTATCGCTCTTGTAGTTGGTTATTGTTCGGGTTTTAGTTGACTTAATATCCACTGACGTATTTCTTCCATATCTGCTTCTCTGGTTTCTCTAGTAGAGTTACTTATATTTGTATATATAGTAGAGCCAGAAGGCAAGATAAGGCAAGACTTTCTCGACGAAAAGCAAAGCGTTTATTGCTACTGAATAATTAGCACTTATTATAAACTTGAAAATAAAGAAATACAAGAAATTAAAGCTAAAGACCCAATAAAATACTGACTACGACCAAAGTCATGGCTACTTCAACCAAAAAATGGGCGACGCAAACATGTGTACACATAATTGTCTACCAGACGAAAAAAAAAGGATCATGAACTCAATACTCAAGAACTTAGAACTTGAAGATACTACTCCTCTCAAGGATACTCAATTTATGGAGTTCATGTGGAATTATGGGCATGACTAACTCGACTCAAGGATCTCAATGATAATGTAGACTTATGAACACATTTTCCTCATTCTAATACATAGTTACTCGAGTCTTGAAATAATATATAAGTTATTGTAGAAGACTTCTTGAAAAGACTTAGAGGGACTTTCTCAAACTTTACTCTTAACTCTTCCTTGAATTTGAATTATAAATTCAAGAGTTATGATTCATGATATATAGGATTTATTGATGATTAATGAAGGTCTAATTAGTAGGGCTTAAGAAGAGAATGAAAGCTCGACTCAAATAAACAAGTACGGAATGAGAACAGAGAAGGAAAATGGCTCATTTACTGAGGTTTGATTGGGCGCACTGCTGGCGCGCCGCCCCAGTCCCCATTTACTAGGGTCTGATTGGGTGAGCCGCTGGCATGCTACCCCAGCCTCCATTTACTGGGGGTCTAATTGGGTGCACTCCTGGCGCGCTACCCCAGCCGCAACCCAGAAACTTTTAAATTTTTCTTCTTCGATTTTTGGCCTTAATTTACTTAGAATTGATTGATTTCTTTCAAACTCTATTAGAATCTTATAACCAACATAAGTACACAAAAATCTACTCAAAACAAGCCTCAAACTCCTAACATTCATCTCAAGGATTCCTCAAACCCATCCTAATTCAAGAATGAAGTAACACTTCAAAAACTCTTATCAAAAACTTCAATTTCCTAATATTTATGGATATATTCACAAAATAAAATCATGATTGGAATTTGGGTAAACGAACCCAACACTATGAAAACTTACATACTTCTTAGGATTGAATCCTTGGCGAAAACCCCTCGAAGATTGCAAGAATCTTGATCGTTCTTCCTTTTCTCCTCTTTTTCTCTTCTTGAACTCCTCTCTAAACCCTAAGTGTGTTTAGGAATAACTAAAACTGATTCCAATCATTTTAGACCCATAAAAGGTTAACAAAAATGAGCTAGGCTAGTGGGGTAAGGAAATGACAAAAATACCCCCAATTAATTTGGGTAACTTTCCTTAAATGGACAGTCTGGCCTCAAATGGGAATATTTCCCTCATCCGAAGTTGGATTTTAGCAAACTTGGTGGTGTTGGAAAGAGGACTCATTGATCTTTCCTTTGATATCTTATGTGTCTCCTATCTCATCTTGTGCTAAAAGTTATGGTCGTTTGAAGTTTACCCAAAACATAGAAGAACTTATGAATGTCTTGAATGAATTCTCTTTAGTTCTTTTGGAACTCAAAGTGCTACATCTAGAGACCCTTAAACTTAAGAAAATTTTAAATTCCTTGGTAAAATCTTATTCACAACTAGGGACGTAAATGGGGCAGGTTAGGGCGGGGGAAGCCTTGACCTATTAACATTTTGGCCCACCCTACCCTGCCCCGTTTAACATCTCTTTCAAATAGATTGCCCTGCCCCGCCCCGTTAATCCCTGCCCTACCCTGCCCCATTTACAACAAAAATCAGGACATCTTACAAGTAGATATATTTGTCGAAATTTTACTGCCACACATCTTGAAATTCACTACAAGAGTACTGATTTTTAAACACCAGTAAAGTGCTTCCAGAGCACTATTGGGTCCTTTCCCAGCAAGGTTTCCAAATTGAAATATTGTTTCAAAGTTTGATTGTGGACAACTTAAAATATACAAGGAAATCAGATGTCATTCTTGCTAAGAAATTAATGTAGTTGAAAAGTGACTTATAGAAATGGAATAAAGTTTCTTTTCTTCATCTTGTCGACAAAACATGACTCCACATTTTCCTCTTCATCAATCAACATTGGGCATGAAACTGAACTCCAAATCTTTCTCTTCATCAATCAACGTTAGACATGACACTTTATTGATGGTTGAAGTCAAACCTGAAAAGAAAATTATAATACTTATAAGAATTGAATAACTAATAAGATAACAATGAAAAAATTGCATACCATTTATTTCATTCCATAACCATGTGCGAGCACACATTAAAGCTTCTAAAGTAGTAGGATGCAATCTACTATGATGCGGACTAATCAACCTCCCACTTGTGCTAAATGCTGATTCAGAAGCAACAATAGACAGATGAATGGCTAAGAGATCACGAGCCATCTTTTGCAAAGTAGAAAATTTCAATCCATTTGTCTTCCACCAACTCAAGTTATCAAATAATGGAGTTCGAACTCTCTTCTAAATATAAATCTAACTCTGATTTTATCTCCATGGTAGCTTAACTCGAAGCAACAAATCTATCAAAGCTTGATAGTCGATCACCTTCAATAGGATTAGGGACTTCACTAGAGCTAGATACTTCAAATGACCCCCTTGGAAAAGATAGTCTACTATTATAATAATGAAAAGATCAAAATAGTGGGATAGAATTTCTTGAATTTTAGTTAAAGCATCTTTACCATAAATTTGTGGAAGAAAGAACTCTACCAACTTCATCGTATATCTTGGATCAAAGATTGCAGCTATACCCATCATAACATGCACATCATCCCAATATTTTTGAAATTCAATAACATAGCAGACGCCATAGAGCTAATCAAAGGATTAAAGTTTTTCACCCAATCTTCTAACTCCATCGTAATTTCACAATCTTTTGTAAATTATTAACTGGAAGTTGGATATTGAGTCCCTGAAAATTGTTCAGTGATATGGTAAAAGAGTTTGAGCTTCCTACAAACATTTTCTGCATGACTCCATTACTCTTCCATTGGATATGACTTATAGTTTGAGTCATTTAGACTCAATTTCTTAAACACTTCTTTGTATTCTAAGGCTATTCTCAACATTAGATATGTTGAATTCCAACGGGTAGGACAATCATACTACAAACTCTTCTTACAAGAACAACGTAGCAGACGTGCAGCTTCTTCAAATCTCTCAATTCTACCGACTAATCCAATCCAATATCACGTATTTTGCCAATACTTTCTCCTATCACCTTTAACTCTTCTTGGACAATCATATTTAAAATGTGTGCGGCACAACATTCATGAAACACTCGGCCATCCAATAACAAATCTCTTTTATTAAGTTTCTCATCCAATAAGGTTCTCATCATTGCATTGTTATTACTAGAATTATCAACTGTGACAGTTGATATTCTTCATTCAAGATTCAAACCAAACAAACAATTAACCAAAGCACTACATAATACATCTTTATCATGTGGAACGGGAACATAAACAAACCTAAAAATATGACTTTGAATACTCCATGAATCATCAATAAAATGTCCAGTAATAGCCATGAATCCTTTTTTGTTGGCCATTTGAAGTCCACATATCGGTTGTTATTGCAACTCTACTCGTGACTTTATCCAACAAATTAGCAGTGTTTGATTTCAATTTGTCATAAATTTTCAGTATGTCATTCTTTATCGTATTTCTTGAAACCATTTTAAACATAGGTTGAAGAGTCACAACAAAGTTCCTAAATCCCACATGATCAATTATAGAGAGTGGATACTCGTGTAAGATAATGGCATATGCAAGTTGTTTTCGTAAAACATCTTCATAACAATAGTGTCCTTCATCATCACCCCCTATATCACCCTCACTTTTTTGGCTTAGTAGGACACTTATGTAAATGATCCCACATAGACGTCGTCCCACAATTTTTAGCATTTTTATATTGAGATTTGCAATACTTACACTGACCATACGGAACACCTTCAACATACACCAACTTGAAATGCTTCCATGCTTTCGAATATCTCTTTCTTTTTCCCGGTACAACAACTTCATCAATTTGTAAAGGCCTCAGACTCTCAGCCTCTAAGGAAATAACATTAGAAGATGAAGCGGGAAGATTCTAATAATTTTGATATGTCATGATTGCCTATTACGAAAATAGGAAAAAGAGGTTAGATTTCCAATATATATTTTCGCAAATACATCAAGTTCCATAATAGTGTACCAATGTAAATAGTGGTAGTGTTTACAACTATGGTTTGTCACCAATACCTAATCATTTATAGTTAATCAAAATTCTCGAGTTTTAATAGCGACTATAATAATTCACACAAAATACCAACATATGGTTTGAACCAAAGCTACTGATACCATTGGTGGCCCCGTCACTGCTTCTAGTCCAAGTGCAATTGTATCCCTAGATAGTCACCCATGTTTGGGAAATTACCTAGTAATATCACTTATGTTTGTTTTAGGACTACAATATCATCCAACTTTACATATTTTCCTCAAAATATACTTGAAACAAAAAAAACATCATCTCTCTCCTAATGGGATGCCATGTCACATTATTCCTTTTTTATTATTAATAATTTTTTAAATTTTATTTAGACAACCCATATATTATACCCAGTAAAAAAATTACATAGCACCAAAATTTTGAACCCTAGTTCTGGGGAATTTAGAGCCAAATCCAATATTTTTTAAAAATATATTGCTAAAATTATCTGGATTAAGATAAATAATTATTTTTGTATTAACCTAATTGACACTTTATAAGTATCCGGCTATAAATGCTACGTGTATAAAAACAAACTACCTAATACAAATTATATATATTTTATTTTTGTCTTCACCTATATGGAAATTCTTTTTGTAATATCTGTTACAATTATCCATGTTTACGTCCAGATAAGATTAATTAAAATATACTTTATGCCACAAAAACATAAAACACACATAGACACACTTTATTCTCAATCACATATCCGAATCATAATTTTATTTTAGTTATCAAAATATTAAACTTAAAATTTTAATAATTTATATATATTTAATGAATTTTAATTATAAAATTTAAATTTGAATCAAAATTATTAAGTTTGATTGAATTCGTAATCAAAGTCTTAGCTCCGTCCATGCTCCCACATAGAGCTATAATGATTTTCTCCTCCCCTCTATAAAACTTTTCCTTTTAATTTTCAATGATGTATATATATATTTATTTATTTTCTCTTTTAATTTCGGTAAAGAAATTTAAATCTCGAAAGTCAGATGAATTATTTTTTAACTGAAGTTTTTATATATGTCTACTGAAAATTCTAAATTATTAATTCACAACACTAATAGACAATTATTCATATTTGGATTTGACTCTGAATCCCCCAGAACTAGGGTTCAAAATTTTGGCACTATGTAATTTTTTTTTACTGAGTATCATATATGGGTTGTCTAAATAAATTTTAAAAAATTATTAATAATAAAAAAGGAATAATGTGACATGGCATCCCATTAGGAGAGATGATGTTTTTTTTGTGTCAAGTATATTTTGAGGAAAATATGTAAAGTTGGGTGGTATTGTAGTCCTAAAACAAACATAAGTGATATTACTAGGTAATTTCCCAAACATGGGTGACTATCTAGGGAAATTACTCCAAACAATCGCATCAACAGTGTGATACACTTGTTGCATTACTGGCCTTTGATCCAGAATGAATTTCATGCAGTTACTTGCGAGTTCAAGTAACTGCATCACTATATTATCAAATCCTTGGCCTAACAACAATTTATCAACATCAAGAGGACTAGCAAAAGAGATGCTGGATAAATTTAGACTCGAGCAACTCCATTTGTAAGATTCTTTCCCCGTTAAAAGCTCAATTAGTCGTTTAGATGTTCTTAATCGTGTATTAGCTATCAGATATGAGATTTAATCAATTTAATGGTGGAAGCTTGCTTAGTATAGTTGTTGTTTGGGTTAAGAAGTGAAAAGTACTTTTTTTTTTTTTTATCTTTCTAAGTTTGAATTTCTAGTCCATGATTATGCATTTCTTGACAACTTAACTTTGTTTTCTGATTGTGGTGTTTCGTGAATCGTGAGTCCATAGTTTTATGTAGGTTTCATGCTCATATAAGTTTGGTTCATCCATGACAGATTCCATTTTAAAATCTAAGTCCAGCTGAATGGGTTCTTTGTTTAGCTCAAACATAATCCAACTTTATTTGTATGTTTCATCATTATGAATAGATGCTAATCCATTTCTTTTTACTATGTATTCAGTTGTTTTACACGAACTTGTAGCAAACAAAGAACATAGATTCTAGCCAACAAATTAAACACATTCAAACAAATGAAAAAGCACTTCAAATCCAACTGATAAATCACAGTTCTAGGAGAGAAATAGTACCTGAAAATGAAATTATAAGGAAGAATAGTCTTAAAAAAAACAACAATTCCATCATGATTTGTAGCATCAAAGTCAGAACCCAGATGGAGAATGGAGAATGGAGATGAGAATTGAGAGCAATGAAATTTGAGGAAGAGAGCCACTACTTTCATTCTTTGAAGTAGGGCACAGGCAGGTCAATTTTTTTTAATCCGGCCCATTTTTAAATTTGGACTTACCCTACCCTACCCTAACCCATTAGGATTTATCAAAAAAAATTTCCCTGCCCAAACCTAAACTGCCCCGTTGACATACTTCCCTGCCCTTCCCTATTAAGAGTGTAGCCTTCCCCGCCTTGTCTTGCCCCACCCCAATTTCCACCCCTACTCACAACGAAGAATGATTCGAGTCTTAGCTCAAAAATTTTCTGGGGTGTTACACCAAGTCATCTTCATTGACACTAATTATCTTTCTATCTCAAAGTATCTATGCATAGAATCTCCTTTCTGTCTCATCTAAATGCCAATTTAAACAACCCAATACCTTACTCTATTCTTTATTTCAAGAATAAGACAAATAGATCTGACCCATAACCTCTATTTCAAGCAAGTTACAGATATCAAACCTAAATTACTTGTATTAGACTAATTACTCACTCTAATCAATATCTTTTGAGTATCAACCAGAGATTGGAAGTAGGAATTAAATTTGCAACCTTAACCCATAATTTAACCCTATGCTAATGATACCAAATTCATGCACAAACAACAACAAAACAGAGCATAGCATAACACCCACTACATTAAATTAACACCCAACCCCATATTTGTACCCCTAGATCTTGGGGTTTTAGCCACCCATCACAAAAAGTAAAGAGACTATACCTTCAATGAAAGTAACCATGAGTAGCTTGTAATCAAGCAATAATAGGCAACCCCACTTTGGATTCAACTTCAATTTATCAGTTTCAAGCACAAAGTTGTAAAACCCCAAAAAGCTAGAAAAGTGTTCTACAAAGGTAAAAATATTTTTCTCTCTCAACTCTTCACACAAATTGATATTTTCTATTCTATGTCCTTAGATAGATTGTCTCAATTTCTCTATCCTTTGGGATATATATAATTTTTCAAAATTTGGCCAAAAATTACATTGCGTGGCACAATCGACGACATTAGTTGGGCTCATCGAACACGTTTGGTGCATCGCCTTTTACTCCTCAGTCTACCTTTTGATGCTCTAGGATTCAGGTGTTTTGAACCAACCTCAGTTGGCGAACTCGATTGAGTCAGACTTTCATGTTTGGTGAATCACCGATTACCACCTTGGTTCTCCTTTCAAGAATTCAATCTTTTCTTTCTATATTTTTCATTCTAGGCGATGTTCATCTAGACCGCCTTTCTCATTATGTACATCGCCCTTTGCACTGGAGTCCACCGACCTAATTTGATAGACACACATGTTATGTATTATTATTTTAGGCAAGGTCGTGCTCAATTGGTGATCCGCCCTTCTTGTTAGGCGATCTACAATGTATGGTTTGAACTTCTTTTTGCTTTTTTGGCCGTTCTTTCAAAAATCAATTCTTGCCTTGTCTAGTTTCTTTCATAGCTGCAAATCAATGAGAGCTAACATGCAAGTGACAAAACAAGAATACTCTCAATAACATGTTACCCTCAATCACGATCATAAGGCTTCAAATGATGACTAGCTAGTATAAACACAAGTTCAAGCTTACATTAGCGTCTTGCCTAATGCAAGAATATGGTTCAAAAAAAGCGTTATAGTGCCCTCACATCAAGAACGATTCCATGCTCTCACATAGCAAATCAACAAAGGTATAAGGAATCAACGCAACTCTCACTCTCTCAAAAGAGAAACACATGTAAGCTTTGCCCATATTTTTCAATCATCACATAGACCAGTTCATAAAAGATCTCAAGGGTCTTTTAGGCTTGTAACGGGGCTGAGGGTTAAGGTATGGTCAATTTGGATTGGTGACTTTACCTTTTCAAAGCATTGTTGCAATCATCATCACCTCTTTTCAAGTTCTTTTCCTTATTATTCATTTGAGAACTCAAACTTTGAGTCTTTGCTCACTTTATTTGGAATCCCCTTTATTACATTCACTTCTCTATTTCATTTTCCTTTTCCAACAATATCTTCACCATAACGACTCCTTTTTATATAAGGTGGGATTCATTCCTTTTGTAACAATTTCAAAGTTGAGTCTCATTTCATCTTTCTTTACCCTTTACTTGCCTTTCATTCTTCCTTCCTTTCCACACTCCCAACTTAAACTTTTGGCAACAATTGGATATTCAAACATTACAGTTCTTCAAAAAGAAGTTTTGGTGAGAAGGTAGAGATAATTTGGTTCAAGTGGCTTTATTTTTTTTGTCAACAAATAGGTTAGGCTCAAATGGTGTCACGCTCCGAGGCTACCCCCTGGACGTAACACGGGACCTAGGCTCATTAGTGACCCCAAGCTAACCCTGCTAGAATAATCATGAGTACACTAAAGATACACTGAGCAATAAAACTGTGTGGAAGCTAAATCATAGTAAAACTGAAGTGATGGGGAATACCAATATACTAAATCTGAATATATGAAAACTGTGAATTTGAGTACAAATGAAAAATCAAACTCTAACACTATAGCTGAATCTAACTGTGTCTGAAATAAATCCTCCACTGACTAAAAATGCTGGGACAATCCCCAGCTAGATCTAGCAAAACTGAAACTAAAGCTAAAAGTGATAAAGATAGTCATGTCATTAGTCCTCGAAGAATGAGGACTCACTACTGATGCTGCTGAACTGAAGATCAGGAACCGATCTATGCGTGATATGACTATTGAGGACCTGAACATACATCACGAGAAGATGTAGCGCAGAGTATGCGTCAGTACTTGAAAGGTACTGAGCATGGATGATAGAATAAAGCTGAACAACAATCATAACTGAACAAAGCATAACAATTGAGCAATGATATGATATAATCATGATGCTAAACTAAGAATACAGAACATGAAATACTGAATGCAATGACCAAGTTTATAACATGCTGAGACTGAGTACTAATTATACTGATAACATGGTCAATGCAATAAAGTCTGGCTGAACTATAAGGGAGCTACTAATAACTGACATGTAACCACTTGAGCTAAATGTGGAGTCCGATGTGTATGCCCTATCGAGAGGACCTAATATACCCTACCAGAGATATAGAGGCATGCCGGCGTGATCACTAAAATAATTCCCATAGAGGGGACTTACAACCTATGGGGCACATAGTTTTGGGACTTGAGGGTGACTGACCCTAGTCCACTCGGTATTAAGCTTCCCATAAGATTAAGTAAGTAACACTTTATGACTGTTATGATGTAATATCGAATAGCTCAAAACTGACATGCAAACTGAGAATGCAACATTTATATACTGATAATAATGCATTCGAAAACTGAGGAATGTTTATATATAACCGAAATAACTGACCTAGCATATGTAATTCATGAACTAAAGGAACTACATAGCTAGGGTTATGAATTTATTTATGAATTTGGGAGAAACAATACTATAACGTCATAATATGATTTGGATCGTTCTAACAGCTGAAAACCCAATAATTCTAACATTCAAGAAACCCTAAGTCTAGATAATATTAAGGGGATCAAGATTCTGACTGAAATCTAGGGACCTAATGGGTGAAAGGAACCCACTAATGAAATCCCACATACCTGGTGATGAATTCCATGGAGAAATCTTTCGATTTCGGGGCTGGAACTTGTGGAACCTTGCTGCATTCTTGAACTAGGGTTCGGTCGCTTCTTTCTTCTCTCTACGCTCTAAGTTTGTATGTTTTGATGAAAGATCTGACTTAGGTAAGTTCTAGTTATGTTTCTAAGTAAAAACTGAGCAAAACCACGTAGTTTAGGGTTTAAACGATATAGTTTAGGTACCCAACGAATAGGGGAAAAGACCAAAAAACCCCTACTTAAAAATCTGATGAGGCTGGCCACGGCCACTCTCATGGATCGTGAAGGGGACCATGGACCGTGGAGCTGGTTGTGGTCTTGGTCTAATAGTTGGTTGTTTCTGGGGTCTTCTCCACGAGCCCCTACCACTACCCACGTAGAGGACCACAGATCGTGAAGGTCCCCGTGGTGCTCACTTGGGTTGAGGTACGGAGGCTCAGGTCTGGGGGCCTACTGGATAGCCTTCACGGATTCTACCACGACTCATGTGGAGGACCATGAACCGTGAAGGTCCTCATGGTTCTCACTTAAGCTTGAGGGGGGGGGGGGTTTGAGGCTAGGCTAGGGGGTCACTGGTTCTGACTATACGGATGCCACCACGATCCTTCATCAAGAACACGGCCCGTGAAGGGTACCGTGGTCTGATGTCTGGGCCTAGTGAAGTTTAATTCCAGACTACGGGCACGTTAATGGACCGTGGATCATATCACGATCCGTGAACCTTGCCGTGGTTCACTGCTTCAGGTGAATTTCTGCAATGTTTTTTCTAGGTTTTGGTTTTTGAGGTGTTACAGTATCGCCCCCTTGGGAACATTTGTCCTCAAATGAAAACTAATCTAGCTGAAATGGTGGGAAGGAGTTGCACCCCACCACAAAGTTACAGGATACTATTTTTTGACTGAACTAGTTCCAAGAATATGCAAATAAACTTCAAATGCAAGTACAAACTGAAGGAACAAAATGCTAAGACTGAAACTGCGCCTGAATGATTGAAAAACTGAAGAGGAATTATTACCCAAGCTGGAATGGAATCGGAAGGAAAGAGGTGAGGATACTTGGCCTTCATGGCTGCTTCTGCTTCCCAAGTAGCTCCCTCTTCGGACTGGCTCCTGCACAAAACCATGACTGAAGCAACATTTTTGTTTCTGAACCTTCAAACCTGAAGATCAAGAATTTTAACTGGTAGCTCTTTGTAACGACCCTAAAAACGAACTAGTGAAACTAGAGCCTCACATGTGAGTTTGGAGTTGAGAACTTGATGAAATGATGAGAAATGGCTTTTGAAGTTTAGTTTAAAGAGATTTGAGTTCAAACGTCAAGGAATGACCGTGACGTCCGGAAACTATTCATTTGAACTAGTGAGTTGTAAGGGTCAACTTTAAATAGTCATATCTTTTAGCTCAAAACGAATTAGGTGAACCATTACCTATCCAATTAAAGGTCTCCGAGTCCTCTTTCCAACGCCACCGAGTTTTCCCGATTCCGACCTTGGAGTAAAAAGTTATCCCCGAAATAGTGAAGCACTGTCCAAAAGGACGAGTTTAGACGGGTTTAGGGAAAACTTTTAAGTTTAACTTTGTGGGTCCTTAATTCTTTTCCTAAGTTTAGTCCCTAT
>JAJOOR010014797.1:0-27999 GCA_036250505.1 Solanum acaule
TAGCTCAAAGGCTATCTCGGAAATCTCAGTTTCCCTGCTTGCTTCATTTAGAAAGCTATTTCTCTTTTCTGAAAACTAGCCCGAAGGCTCTTTGAAAAGCTCAGTTTCCATTCTTATTTAAATGTGAAAACATTTTAAATCTCTTTGGGAATACTTAGTCCCCATATACTTTTGAAGAAATGAATTTCAATCTTTACTCTTTACTCTTTACTCAACTTGAACTGTAAGTCTTAAAACAAAGTTAAAAGCATTTGCAAAAGACTTCTTGAAAAGACTCGAAGAACTCCCTAAACTTGGCTCTTAACTTTCCTTGAATTTGAATTTATGGACTCAGGGTTATGATTCATGTTTTTAAGGATGATTTCTAGATGTTTAGAAGTCATTTAGAGTAGTTACAATCAATGGAAAGTGTTAATAAGCTTTAGAATAACTTAAACGGACTGAATGACGAAAACTGGACGAAAAACGACGATTTGGGCGCATCCGGGGCGCGCCACGCCAGCCCCAACCTTTATGGGGCTCTATTCTGGTGCGCCGCCCCAACTTGCCTGGCGCTATGGGGGGCGCGTCGTGCCAACCTCCCTTCAAGCAAAATTCTGACGAGCTATTGATCTCGTTTTCTGATCCTAAATTGTTTTAATTCGATTCTTTTTCTCAAATTCACTTTAGATTCATGTACCCAAATCATATACACAAAATTTAACCCAACAACTTAAAGAAACAACACTTAATCATCAAGAAACTCCTTAATCCCGACTCATGTTCAAGAACGAAATCAATTCAAGAACAACTATCAAGAACATCAAATTCTCAATCTTTTTAGGACGAAAATATGCCGAATTAAGCATGCTTGGCGTGTGGGTGAACTAACCCAACGCTATGTGATCTCACATACCTTGTAGGGATCACCCCCAACGAATTCCACAACTTAAACTTCGACGATCTTGGCGATTCTTCTTCTTTCTCCTCTTCTTTTCTCTTCTCTCAAAACCCTAACCCTTCTTCCAAAAGCGTAAACTGATCTAATTCAACTTAGGCCCCTAATTAATTACAAAAAAAACAAATTAAAATAAAAGGGTAAGGAAAAGACCAAGCTACCCTTTAAAAATCCGGATTGGACTTTCCTTATTCTAACAACCCAACTTCCAAAGGGCATAACTCACTCATAAGAACTCGGATTTGCATAAACTCAGCAGCGTTGGAAAGATCCTTACAAGATCTTTGCAACCATATCTGGAAGTACACCTAACTCATCCTGAGCTTGGAATTATGGCCATTTGAAGTTGACCAAAATTCAACTTTTCCTAACTTTAACAAATTTCCAAATTTTAATTCTTTCCAAAAATGACTATTTCCAATTATAAGCTTCTTCCTAGTTATTTCAAATTGTGAGATGTTACAAATACCATATGAATTGAATTTGTATGAGACAGTTTTTACACATTATTGTATGATTGAATTTTATATTACTTCATACATTAGGATGATTCCCATCAACATGTTGAAGAATTTGAAAAAGCTCCAATGGATCAGCCTTCAGTTTCAATGAGGGAATACGTTGATATTTCAAACACCAATGGTATGAGAATCAATACTAATATAATATGCATATTCACTTACAAAAAAAATTTAACATTAAATTTTCTTTTTTGAATATATTGTTGAAGCGCAGAATTCAATTGACCAAACAGTTGGTGGTGTAGATCATGCTGTCATACCCGGATCATCAACTTCAAAACCACCAACATTGGATGATTATCCTAATTTGACCATGACACAAATTGCTGAACTTGATCTAATTCTCAATGCTAATACAACTCCAGGTGTGCGACCAAGAAATAGGAACCCCGGCAAGTATGACACATCTCCGTACATTCGGTTGTCGAAAGGCGAAAGCAGTTTGAGAAGAGTTCCTATTTTCTGTCGTATCAAACATCCGTTTGAAAGTCACAATGGATTTGAGGTTGCAGATGAGTTGATCGATGAGTTTAACAAATGGGTTTTCAAAAATGTTTCATCTAGGCGTGGCAGGAATATGTATAAATTAAGCCAATTTTTTCTTTAAATACTATCCAATCAATGCGTATACAATATTTTTTACGTATTTTTAATGTTCACAGGCAATCTGCTTATTCAAAGGTCAAAGATAGATTTGAACCTCAAATGGACTTAGGTGTTGTCAAAGTTTCATAAATGGATTTTTTCAACATAATGGTTAAACCTGGCAGGCATTGGAAAGACGGGGTAAGTAATATCTATAAACTTTTTAAATAGTTAATTGACAACTCGTATTCCAGATTTTTGTAATTATATTTTTAGTTTTTGTTTAAAATCTGTTTTGAAATTGACATCCATTTTATATAATGGTCTTACACAATAGCCATAATGTATGCAGTTTAAATGAATTTTGAGTAACCTTGATATTAAATGTTCTCTAATATGAACAATACATTATATATTAAATTTGTAAGAATTTTATATCCAATATTGTTCATGTATGCAATTTGTATGATTATTGAATGAATTTGGTAAAACAAACTTTCATTAACAGTACATTAAACAAGTAGCTAGAATGAAATTGATATTCATTCTATATATATTTGAAATTGTATTTTTTTTAATGGCTTGTTATTTTGTAACATCATATTAATGTCATTATGTATTATCTGCGAAAGAAGGCAAAGTACTCTCCAATACCACTATCATACAGTACGATTGATTGTTGGTTTATGACGTGGGTTGATAACATTGAGAAATAGTGGAGAGATTCAAATTACGATATGAGATCCATTTCTTTCGATCAAGATGTTGGACAGTGCATTAGAGGTTTCAAACTGCTTGCTAACATTTCTTGGGACAGTGTTGACGATGTCATTATTCCTGTCAATGTTAGTGAATCATATCATTGGTTGTTGGTTGTCTTTCGAATCAAGCTTAGATGTCTACATGTATATGATTCAATGAGGGCAGGATCGTTCACACCAAGAAAGTCAATGAAACTGTTGGTAAACTTGCCACAATGATACCACTTTTTTTTTACGAGCACGGGATTTTATGGTAAAAGACTTGATTTGTATGCTAATAAACTCCTCAAATATGTTGACAAGTCTCAATCTGATCCACTTGAAGTCAAGTATATGATGTATGTGCCTCAACAAGGAGATAGTTCCAAGTATGTATTTATGTACTTTTACTTATTTCATCGGAAAAGTTAACTTAATTTATTTCTTAAAATGATTTTTCGTTCAATTTTTTTTCCAGTGATTGTGGGATGTACACATGTCTATTTGCTGAATACATTAGCAATGGTGTTTTTTATATGCGTTCTGTTGATATTGATGCAAAGTACCATCGTCAAAGGTATGCCACAATCATATGGCATTATAGAAAAACAAAGAATGAGGATGGTGCGATCGGTGAGAGTGAAGTAACTGGTACGGTTGCTAGCAAATTTGGTGGATCTCGCATAGCAAAAGAACTTGTTCCGGATACAAGCAATTATCCTACACCAAGACGAATGACAAGAAATTTGAGATAGTTGATTGCACCTTCTACTTTTTAGAATTACATGTTTTTTTTTCACTTTTGGACAATTTTTTTGTGTTTAAGTATTTGATGATATATAATATCCACTGTTTTATTTCAGTCAGATACCATCTACATATGAATTATTGTGTCTATTATAATTTCAGGATACTAGTAATATACAGAATGTATACCAATTGAATTCAACATTTAAACTTAAGGATATTACTGTGTATTACTAACTAGAAACAAAAATAATACCAATTTATAGTTCATGAACCACTTTGTCTTATAATTGGTATCCAAACTGTACACTTATGGCATCCAAATTCATTCATGATTGATTATTTTTTTTACTTCATATTATTTCATGAACCAATTTTGTCTTAAAAACTGAATGAAGTTGGTATCCAACCTGTATAAATACTTTTAAGATATGATTATGTCAATGTAAAATAGTGATAATTGTATTTTGTAACAACCTCAATTACATCTTGTTTTATATTTATTCAAGTTGGACACCTAATGGATATCAATTTATTACTAATTGTAAATTATATTATTTTAACAAGCATGAATTAAGTACTTCAAAGATGTATGAAATTGATATACATTTTGTATAAATATTGGAAGAAATGATTCTGACAATCTAAATCAACGATCATTAATTTTTGCACCAACATCAATTACATCTTGTTTTATATTGATTTAGTGTAGGACACCAGTTGGATACCAAATTAATACTCATGTAAACTTACATTAAATAATATCAATTGCTATTAGTATACCAAATGCATACCATAATTACCTTATATAATTATCACTAATATGAACAATATCTTATATATTAAACTGGATGACTTTTATTTCCAACAGTATGCAATTTGTATGATTAATGACTGAATCTTGTATAAACATGAACAATATATTAAACACTTAGATGTAATGCATTTCATACCAATTTTGTTTCATATCAAAACAAAACATGAGTCTAAAAGACAAAATAAAATAAAAAATTTATATAGTCTAAACAAATAAACTATCATTTTTTGGCGCAGGGTAATTTGAACATATCATCCTGTTGTGGCCCATTTGACGACATCTACTGCAAGTAACTTTAGACCTTTTGAATTTCACATCAGTAAACTCCTTCCAGCGTTCAAGTTGCGGTCTTCCTACCGTTCTCTTTGGACTAGGCGGCATCAATTTAGGCTCTGAAACATAACTTGGTATATCTCATGTACTCTCGCATGGGAGAGGTTCAATAGGGATCGCATATGCATCTTGAAAAATCTTCAAGGTATAAAAAGGAGAGCAGTAATTTGTTTCGTGCAGTCTTCTGTACCTAAGAATTATTATTCCATGTCCGCATGGTATCTCATCATTTTGAAATCTTCCGCAACTACATTTCTTGGTGTTTAAGCATACTATGTACCACTTTGGTCCATTAACAACATCAAGCATATGAACTATTGATGGTATTACCTAACACACAAAAATATTGGTCATTAAATGTTGTTACAAAAAAATAAGCCACAAAAAGATTTCAACTATATATACAGAATAGATATCAAATTAATTCCAGCTACTTGTATAATGTTCTGTTTATGCTAGTTGACAGTTTACTAAATTCATTCAGTAATAATACCAATTGCATACATGAATATCTTTGCATATAAATGAATAAAGGAAAAATCATACCCTCATACTGGTAGACAAAGCAATACTTTTTTGGAGCTTAAGATCATATTTTTTTGTCAGCTCTGATCTAGTTTTTGCAGTCTCCTCGTTGTGCTTATGAATCCATGTTTGAACTATTATCCTCATAAATTTGAGAAGTGAAGTCACTGGCAACCTCCTTGCTAATCTGTTAACATTATTTAAAGATTCGGCTATGTTTGAAGTCATGGTCCATGTTCGCTTACATTTTGAATAAACCCATGACCACTTGTTATACCCGATATCAAATAAATAACCTCTTATTCTTGGGTCTATCCTTTGCATAATCGCCTCAAATTGTTGTATTGTATAAGCCTTTGCTATGGTAGAAAAAAGCTTCTTCAAATCTTCAGTATTCCTATGCAAGTTCTTCAAAACATTACAGCATAAGTGCCCATGTGCATGCATAATGTTCCAATCCAGTATATACTCTTGCATTCCCTTTCCATATGCTCTCATTTCTATTTGACATAAAACACATGTTTTTCTTTTCTCCATATGCTTCCCTAAACTGTTCGAAGAACCAGGTCCATGATGCATCATTCTCAGAATCCACTATGACATAAGCAAGTGGAAGTATGTGACCTGATGCATTATTTAAAAAGAAAAATCATACAGTTTGAAAACACAACTTATATCATAATTATTATTGCATATAATTATAAAAGATTCAAATAATACCTCCTGGATCCATAGTGCTTGTCAACATAATACCACCATATGAGCCTCTTAAGGCTGCCCCATCAACCACTACAACTGGCCTACAATACTCCCAACCTCTAATACATGCTTCTAATGCAACAAATGCATATAAGAAGCTATCACCTTCATTTCTTTCAAATTTCAAAACAGAACTAGGATAGGTCTGCTCCAATATGTATAGATAACCTGGAGAATTTTCAATTGTTACAATTATTTTTACAATTTGATATCCAAATATCACAACACAATAATATATTAACTGGATACAAATTGGATACCAATTGGATTCAGTATGGACACAGTATGGATATCAATTGGACACACAATGGAAACCAAATTGGTAATGGATACCAATCTGTAAACAAACTGCATGCCAAATGGCCACCAAATTATTGCATTGCTAAAATTCATAACAATTCAGTTCATAAATAAAATACAAAAGTTAGTTCGAAAAAATACCTGGTAGTTTAGCTTATGACTCGGTTGGATCTCCATGCATCAATTTTATTGCCTTTTCTTTAGCTCGCCAGGCCTGCATGTATGTCAGCGAAACATCATGTACTTTCAACATGTCTTCCGCTATATCTTTCGGAGAGTATACAATTGTTGGATCAATAAATTTATCCATTATCAAAACCGCTACAACGTCAGTGATTCCCTTACGCCTTGCATACACTCTATCTCTAATGGAACAAGTATGATCCGCACAGTATTTTCTGACCTTGAATAGCCCCGATTGATTCAAACATGATGAATTCATCAATCAGGAACAACTCTCAGAAGGACACTTCAGGTAATAACTGTTTTAGAAAACAAAAAAAGATCCATAAAAAATTGTTATACCAAATTCATACAAAAATAAATACAAATACAAACAATCAATTAAATTATTACCAAGAAGAACTAGAACGAGATACAAGAAATCTGATTTTTTCGACAACTCCATAATGTCGCATCACCTCCATAAGTGTTCCCTTATCCTTGTAAATCTGATTTTCAACTATAAACAAATTAGAAAGATCACTGATTACTCCATTTCCTTCATTATTATTTTCATCAACAACTCCATCCAAATTCATTCCTACTAAGCGTATGGAGTTATTTGAGCATAAATCAAAATTAGTTAGCGGCCTACTAATATCAGAATTTCTCTTATCCACATCAACTACAGAATCCTGATTATCCATTGCAATATTCTTCAAAGTTATGCACAATGGATATTTCGTAAAGAAATCTACATTAGCTTTCTTTTGATCTAAAAAAACCTGCACACCAACATCATTGTGGATACTAACAAGTGGACATCGATCACTAACTATATATTTTATTTCTATGTCATTAATATTAACATCTATCATAAGTTGCGATGTTATCGCACTTACTAGACCACTATACAGACTAGAAGATTCATAGATAATCCCTTTATCTGAAAATCAACATATTTCCATGTTTAATTAAAAAAAAAATAGTTAGTCTTACATAATACAAAACAATTATGAATATGTTATATTTATATTAACATTTCATACTAAAGATAATACAAATTTAATCCACAACTTCATTCTACTCACACAAAAATTACACAAACTCATCATTACTTATTCATACACATATCATTCAGACAGTTACCAGAATTCATAAAAAAAATTACATTTCACATTTCATACCAACTTAATACACATTACATACAAATAATCATACTTCTTACTCATATTTTTTTACACAATACTAAATAATTTTTCATACCAATTAGTTCATTCTTCTCACACAAATTTATACACAATCGTCAATACTTATTCGAAATATTTTACAATAATTCATGCCATAAAACACATTATATAAAAAATAACTTTCACATTTCATACCAACTTAATACAATTTCAATACAAATCTTCATGCTTCTTGCTAATACTTTTTACACAATAGTGAATACACTTTCATACCAATATCATTCCATTTACACTATCAAATTCATTCCTACGTATACATTTTATTTATATTTTCAGGAGAGAAAAAAACAGTATTCCATATTTTTATTTTAATCTTCATACCGAATTTCATACTTTAATCTCATTATTATTATCAAATTGACTAAAGAAATATCTGTTTCATAACTATGTTACAACAAATTTCATACTTTTTTTCTACAAATTTCATATCTTTACAATGATAAAACTACTGCTATTCTATACTTCTATACTCAACGCATTCATATATTAATCCAATTTCCCACGAATTCATGATTTTTACAGTATACAAAATAACAAAAAAAAACAGAAACATACCAACAAAATCCAAAATCATTAACTACAGTTTCAAAAAAATTATTACTTATTATCAACAAAATGCCTTTTTTATACATAAAACATCACAACTTAAATCAACTAGCGATTTACAAAAAAAAATCACAAAATCTGATTTATAGTTTCATTGCTCATTTTTCTTTTCATTTCACTAAAATACAAATACAAACAATAAATCATAAAAAAATACTAACTTGAAGGATCCCATCTACCACTATGTTTAATTAATATAGATAAGTAGTTGTCCATCACAACAAAATTAAGATTTTTCAAACAAAAAAAAATTCAATTAATCGTTGCTGACAAGATTTCTGGAAAAAAATGAAGAGAGAGAAGAAAATGCATAAAATCAGAATTTTAAATTAATTTTAACAGATTAAAGTGAATTAAGGAAACTAAATATTCCTAATTAGTTTAAATTTCCTTAATTTATGCTAATTAATAATTATCTTCAATCAATTCAAATTTAATTAATACACCTATTTCCATTTTTTTCTTTTTTTCTTCAGACTTGATTTATTTTCTTTTTTTATCTTTTTATTTTTTTCAAAACAGATTTTTACAGTTACTTAAAATATCTTTTTTATTTTAAATAAAATGTTACAACCTAAAAAATTTTATTGTTACAATTTGAAAATTTTATTCTGCTGCTATAACTTGAAAATATTAGTCTAATATATATCATATATAAAATGTTCACATAGTTTTTTTTTTGTATAAATTTACCCTTAAACAACACATTTTAGGCCCAACATTGTAAAAGTAGTCCAGTATATGACAAAGAGTGAGTCCAAAGAAAAGTAAAGGCCCACCAATGAAGTCTTTCTCTGAGAATGGGAACTGCCAACTGGCAACAACATCGTCTTCAAGATTGACACTTTGACAGAACCGAATAATCACAACACTCAAATCGATTCTTCATTCCACTGCTTCACTAATCTATGGATTTCTTCAAATCAATCTTATCAGATGATCCGGAACCGGACCCTCCACTACCCAAAAAGCCCCAAGATTCTTCACCGGAACAATCACCTGAAAAGGAAGTTGACCCGGATCAGAATCTTGAAAAACCCAATTCACGATTTGATTCAACCGCTGACGACGGCGGTGATGGTGATGCTGATGGTGGTGTTTGGAGTTTCGGAGGTTTGTTGAAGACATTATCAACCCGATCCGAATCAGTGCTCGAGACATACCGTCGGGATCTACAGGAATTCGGATCCGGGTTGAAGAAAGAAACCGAATTGTTCCGTGAAGTAGCTAGTCGGGCTGTTAAGGATCTTCCTAACTCGATCGAGGTCGGAACTACAGTCAGCCACGCCATTGATGGCGTTATCAAATCGACAACTGAGATTATATCACAAGGTAAAGATACTCTTCTCGCTTCCTCTGATGCCGAACCCGAAACCCCAGATGCGAATCGGACCTTGAATTCGGGTCGGTACAGTCGGTTTGAATCTCAATTGATGAATATCCAGAGTGACCCGAATACGTTCTGTGTGGATCCTGAGGATTTGGAGGAGTACAAGAAATGGAAATCTGAGTTTGATTTGAAGGAAAAGAGTAAGGAAGTTGAGATTTTGATTGAAGAAAATGGATCTTTGGAAGGTATATACAAAAGGGTTGTGCCTAATGAAGTTGATAATGAGACATTTTGGTGTCGATATTTTTATAAAGTGTATAAGCTTAAGCAACAAGAGAGTGTAAGAGCTAATCTTGTGAAGAGAGCAATATCTATAGATGATGAAGAAGAATTGTCTTGGGATGTCGATGATGATGACGATAATAATGAACAAGAGAGCATTGCCAAATCAAAAGTCGATGAGAAGGGAAAAGAGGGTTCTGTTGTTGAAAGCTCTGTCAATGATGTAAAGAAAGAATCTGCCACTCAAGATTCGACCAACGTTGCAAAGGAAGTGCCTGCTAATAAAAGTGAACAAAGCAAGCAGGATTCGACCAACGTTGCAAATGAAGTGCCTACCAATAAAAGTGAACCAATCAAGCAAGATTCGACCAACGTTGATAAAAGTGAACCAAGCAAGCAGGATTCAACAAATGTTGTAAAACAGGCCACTCATAGTGATGAATCACAAACTATAAGTTCAGCTGCTGTTGATAGAAAAGAAGAGAATCAGTCTAATGTAGATGGTGGTGGCAAGAGCAAGGTCGTAGAATCAGTTGAAAATAACAAAGATAGTAAGAAAGAAGACACTGAAGTTACTCCTCTGGTTAAAAAGGAGGAAGGGGTAGTAAAAGGTTCAGAGGGGAAAAGTGGTAAGGATGGATCAGGCAAAGATGGTGATGTCTCTATTGCTTCAAGTCAAAAGACTGGGGCCGATGAGGACGACTTGGATTGGGATGAGATTGAGGACGTTGACGGTATTGATGACAAAAAGGCAACTTCTCATGTTGCAAGCTCCAATAGAGATGATTTGAGGAAGAGGCTTAGTGTTGAAGAGGACGATGAGGATTTGAGTTGGGATTGAAGATGATGATGAGCCTGTGAAAGCTTTTAGATTGTGAATCAAGCTTAAGATATGCAGAAAGCTTGGATGTCAAAGCAGTCAGCATACAACAGAACTCAAGAACTAAACTTTAAAGCTTGAAACCTAGTAAAGTAAGATAATGTTTATTGCCTCGGGCAGTTTGTTTAATTGTGCTTCATGATTTTCATTCTTTATATTGAACTTTTAGTTTAGTAGTCGCCATTTCAATGTCCAGCTGTTCATTTATAATGTGAACATGTTTTTGTGCCTTTTGTATACTTGGGAAATTTGAATGAAAGCAATGATGTTCATAGACAAAATGCTATCCCATTGTTCTGTTGCATTTATGAACTCCTCCATGAAGTGTGTTCAGTTCTTTGGAATCATGTTATTAATGCTTACAATGTGGTATTTGTCCTGTTATTATGTTATCCCATTGCGGTGCTTAATGTATATTCTTGCGCAATTTAAATGCTTTCTTAGTATGTCCCCTCGAGTGATCATATATTTGCGTCATATCATAGTTTAATTTATCATTGGTCGACCAGTTTTAGCCACTTATATAAGCACAACAACTATAAAAGAAGGCAACTCTGCAGTCTGCAGAGAATCTTCATTTGGATAAAGCTTCTAATTGGGAGGAAGAAATTAAACGCTCCACACTTTAATCAACATAGCTAGCTTCTTTCTTTGGAAATCAGTGTCTGAAGGTGCATCCAGTTGTTGTTTTTATCTGTAATAACAAAAAGTTGTATTCAAAAGGGAAAAGAAGGGGAGGGGGCGAGTATAAACTAGATACAAAAGGGAATTGCAATCCTTCATGTCCTTACCTCTTACATCTACACATAATGTTCCCTAATCCATTGATGTCATTTTTAATCATTTGGGAAATACTTTAGCTGCGGGAAGTCCATTTGCTGCTCAGCTCGCCATAGCATGAGAGTATTGGGTTACCTTCTTCACACACACACAACCGTCCTTTTCTCTCTTGGCATCATAGGTTAAGCAGCTACTGCATCTAAGTAGAGAATCCTAATTGATTTTCATGAAGGTGAAACTCTTCCAAGTTGATAAGCTGAATAACCTGGAGTATTTTCTACTGCTGCTATTACTATTAGGAAGCATGCCTATCATTTAGGACGCTAAAAAGTGCTTTATGAGCCTACGCCTGCACCCAACAGTCTTTTAAGGTTGGTATGTAGGCCGTGCAATTTAGGATGACAAAACATTATTGACATTTGGAGAAGTATGAACAATCGATCATCATATCTCAATATAGTTTCAGTTCTATTGACAAGACTGGGGGCTTGAGAGGAAGTTTAGACCAAATTTCACTTGGCATATACTGGAAATGCCTTTGTAATCACCAAAATACTGAGGCATTTTAATGCAAGAGCTGCATGCTGAGGGTGAATCGATCAATAAAGATGCATTTCGGTTCAGGAAGCATGAAAACCAAATATAATTACCTAAAAAAGCAACTATAAAACTGGCCTTCAACGTATGAACTGGAAATGATAACTTAAAGACTAAGTATTTTGTTCAGAAGGCAATGAAAGTTTTTTAACTAGAAAACATAGTACCAAGGAGGCTGAATCAGTCAATAATGCAGTTAGTTTAATTGTGCTAATTTTCATTCTTTATAAAAAATTTAGTTTGAATCAAGATTTTTATGTCCAGTTCTTCATTGATAAAGTGAACATGTCTTTATAAAGTTGGGATGTTGTGGCTGAATCAGTCAATAATGATGAATTCCAGATAACAACAAAAACCAGACATAGTTAATTACCTAAATGATCCCCTACTGACCTTAAAAGAGACTGGTGTAAAAACGAAAACTTTAATACAAAATTCTGCCTGTTGTTTGGCTAATATACACTCCATTTACCTAAGCTCAGTTATCTCTAAAGCCTATCACATAGGTGAACAGGTATAGCAGCCAACACCTAGTCTCTACGTAAATAAAAAGAAAAGGAAAACCTTTGAAAAACCATAAGAAAAAAGAAAGCAAATTCATGCTCACTCATTGTACACAGTAGGAGAAAGCCCCTTCAGCTACAAAGGGTATTTAAAGACTTCAAACTGGAGAATCTATGGGGATTTGCCATCAAGATCCAAACTTGGTTCTGAAGCGGTCTCTGATTTAGGCGAGTCACCAGGGGGAGGTAGTGCAAGGAACCGTCCTCTTTGAGCGCGTGGTGGAAGATGCTTTGCAGGTTTTCTGGATCCACCATTCCATGGCAGAAATACACCGGTACCACCACGAGGAGCCCTCCGGGGATTCATAACTACTGGACGCAGTGGTGCCAGCATAACCACCGGAGATCGAACAACACCCCCCCATTTGGGGATCATATCCATTTGCTCATAACCATTGTGTGCTCTATTTGCAGTTGCATATTGTGTTGGAACACCAGGTTGCCATATGGTCATGGCTCTAGTCAGAGGAGCAGCTTCTGAAAAGTTGTTTCCCATCTCTGTTCTGACTTTGAAGAATGTGATCGTAACTCTTTTGTTAGGAGATGAGCACATAGCATGTCTGGCCATATCAGCACTGTTTCCCCTCATGACCAAAAGAGACCTGCAAATATTAAACAGGTGGCAAAACCAACCATAAGAATAGTCATTTGTTTTAGAGGGATGATCATCATATGGAACTTCAACAAAAATTGAAGAAAAGATTTCATGTTATGGCTAAAACTCCGGCTGAACTACAGAGCAAAAGCTTCATCAGTGTAAAGCACCTACAATAAATGAAGTACATACCCCTCTTTTAGAGAAAGCATGAGCGAGCCTTTGTAGTTCCCTTCACTGTCGCATACAAGTGTTCGCCCAAATGCCATCATTGAGTCAGCTAGGACAAGGGTGGACACTGGCTGTTCCAAGTGAGGTGGTTTCAGGAAAGGCTGTGAATACTCCCCCTAAAATAGCAGCAGACAAGCATTTAGGCTTCATTTTTATACTGATAAAAATGTTGCAGGCCAACATAACTCTAGAATAAATGCAAATACCTCATCAAAAAAGTTGATGATGCAGCTGTTAGGTCTTCTACTCTCTGATATTAGATGCCACTGAATCAGGTGGTTTATGACACCTTGCAGAAGGGCTGGAATGGGTTCATTATGACCTGAAAGTTGGCATTTTTCCAAGTTATGATAGGTATGAAAGAATTAGAACTGGAGATTAAAGTTGAGGAGAATTGGGGGACAATGGTCAAATCTTGTAAACCACAAATAGCAACAACAGGTGGTATGTTTTAAGACGCGTTTTTTCTTACTCTTCTGACATGTGGCATCCTCTTTTACATGCTCAAAAATTGGTGCACCAAGCTGAATTAGCTCTCTTTTGCTGCCCTTCACCTGCTGGTTGTACAGAATAAAAGTTTCACCTGAAACACAGTCACAGATCAATCAGGAACTTATCCAAGATCACACAATGGAGAGGTAAATAGTAAATCAGATTTGACATTGCTGGTGTCGCAAAACTTGACAAGGCTACCAAAAAAGAAGTAAAAGAAGTTTAACTTTGGTTGATGTTTTTGGTGCTTGTTTGATTCATCAGATTATAAGCAAAAGAGAAGTTTAAGTGAAAACAGAGTCAGGCATCAACCTCAAGCACCAAGTCACAAACAATGATTTTAAGGCAGCTGCAATTAGTCATAAAGAAAAAACAAATGCTCAAACCTGCTCCAGCAAACCTACAGAAGGTGTCCTTTTACTATCTCATAACTTCGCCCCAAAAAGGAAACAACAATAACTATAAAAGCGTCACGAATCACAGGATCCACCTGAGAGTTCACCATTTTGACCAGCAACTCGAAGTTCATTCACAAGGTCATCTAATTTAGAGATTTCATTCGTAGTAAAAACATCTTCGAATAACTTGAGACCTCTCACAACATTCACCTGCCAGCAACAATGTAGGGAAGTTTAAGACCTTCACAACATTCATATCCTACCAAAATGGATGTAAAATAACAAGGAAATGGAGGACTTACCATATGTCCTTTGACTGGTTCCTTTGATACAAAACCCTTTGTCATCTTCATCTGGTCATGCCTCGCCTCGCAGTTTTCATGGTTTGTGCAAAATTCATCAGAATCCAGGAAATGCTGTACTTCTTGAGATCCTATAAAATAAAAGTAAGCAATTAAAATATGTGTATTCTCCATCCACAATGATGCAAGTAAAATTCCACTAGCTAGTTAGTTGAAGTAACGGATCACTGTAGCATGCTTGATCATATGTCTTGACAATAACAAGAAACCTTGATAATGCATATTTGAAAGCAATTTCACTATGTCCAGACAGTTTGACATGACCATTGTTACTCATTATGAGTTAGTAGTTTTTTTGCAGACACAATCTTTAACAAAGTTGTTAAGTGTGTTAAACGTAAATTTTCCAACAATATAAGTGCTAATACATCTAAAACATATTTTCAACTAATAAGTATCATCAATAAACATATTACTCTGGTTATGAGTTAAATATTTTTCTTGTAGACACAATATTAGCATTGGTGTTAAGAGTGTTAGTTCTGGCTGAATTTGGCAAATGGGCAAAATTACGTCCCTTACCAAAAAAGAAAAGAAAAACTGAAAAAGACAATACTCTTTTACCATGGCATAAAATGTAATCTATTTATCGTTGAGCACGTTTATATTGATGGAAATGACACCATATATAACATTAAGCCACTGTAAAAGAACGAGGCAAAATCAACTAGTCCCCACATAATGATTACCAAACAAGTGCACAGTTCCAACTCCATTAGTGTTCACCTAACCACCATTAATAACACACAAAACGATAAGAGTCATGGGTGGAGCAACAATATAGTTTGTGAGTGCCGAACTCAGTAATTTTAATCCAAATCTTATATTTATCTTTAAAAAATTTATCGAATCTGTATAAACTATTAATTTACAATTTAATAACTTAAGATATTATAATCAACTTCAAATTCTGACTCTGCCTCTGATCATTCATAAGGTTGTAGTTTTTAAAGGTGAACTAGTAGCTAGATTGATAAATTGGTTAGCAACATGATCATCAAGATATATAAAAGGTATCCATGTGTTGCTAATATTAATGAGCATATTCGTTTTTAAAAGCATATACTAAGCAGCAAAATCTTTTTATAATATTAGTATATGTCTAATTTAAGTCCAAAAAGATATAGAGGGGACAGAACTTTCCGGCGTTCCATTATAGCATTGCGACAAGAAAATGAAAGCAGCCAGCACTAACACTTGGAGAGGAAAGAGAGACAAGGCAGGTGTCCCACACTAAAAACCTACCAAATGAATACGGAATACTACAACAAGTGCCTTGGCCCAAACCCCCAAAATTATTGGATCACACAAAAAGTGAACCAAAATTAAACAGTCCCCCCAAAGACAACTGGGTGATTTAAGATTTTTTCCTCGATACCTTTTTTTACTTATTCAAGTATTGATCTTACATCTATAAATAGAAAATATATTTTCACTAATAAGCCTGCAAATAGTAATAGTAGACCAGCTTTCGCACATGAAAATCACCATCTCGTTAATCTCAACCATTTTATTAATCATGTGTCTCCTCTATATGATCTTTTCTTTAAATCAAGCCGAACTAAGACGCAACTTGGAATGGAAATTGCCCATCCCACTTGCATTATTCAATGAAAGCTCTTCAATCATTTGTTCTTTCTTGAACGGCTGCTTAGTTAATAAATTAGGCCACCACATAAACTAAAATGATGAAAGTATTCTTTTATTATTTGTATCTAGAGTTCAATGGCCAACTTATAGCTAATATTATTTTCATAAAACGAACTTGAATTAATTCTAACCAACCTAATGAATTAGGTTAGTCAATTCCAGCCAAACCTTAGCCAAACTCTAAAGCCAACAAAACAGAGGTATGACGTTCGTCAAAAACATCACACGTTTGAGACCACAACTAAATAAAGTAAGAACAATTTAATGAGTCAATTATGTCTATGATACCCACCTCGAGGCATCTATTTAACAGAGCCGTCTTCTTTTACATAAATTTTTCTTCGTCCGTCTCAATTTATACGAAACACTTTAAAAAAAAACATCACATTTCTTCCATTGAAAATAATTTAACTTAAAAGTTCTCTTTTTATTCGCTCAAATATTAGACCATAAATTTATTTTAAGTCAAATAGTATAGCATACATTGGCAGGAAGGGTGTACTTTTTTTTTGGTACAGTGAAACTCACTGTGTTTCTGAATTCTGATTCTCTGCTGCATCTAATAACACCTAAAATTACACAACACCCCCTTTTTTTCTCACATTGGTTTTGTCAAAACTTTTTTCCCCATTCAAAACATTGGGAAATCAAGAGCATTTAACTAAAATTTTCATTTCCAATTCGAAAGAGAAAATAACGGATAAAGGGATAGACATTGGAATGGTAAAGCTGAAAAAGTCATCCCTAAAAATCTGAATATTTTGGTCTTCTTTTTGAAAATAAAGTGGTCGAGAAGGATGACAACTTTCACTTGAATTTCATCACACCAAATTGGATTTTGGCTTGAAAAGTTTTGACAGAAAATTTTCACGTCATCTTTTTTTTTTTTTCAGTTTGTCAAAAAAAAAAAAAACTTATTTTCTTTCTTTAAAAAGAAATGAGAATTTTCAACCATCAGAAGGAAAAACTTCTGCGAGCATTTTTTTTAAAAAAAATTATACGTGGCGCGAATTTAAGTTAATTGAATTTGTAGGTTTGAAATATTGAATGGTTAAATTTAAGGAAAAAGGAGAAATTTCCATAATTTCAAATTCAAGAATAAGATATTTTTCCCTAGATGAATTAGATTGAGATCCAAACCCAATAGTCAGATTCAACGTGAAAGAATCAACATATTTAATATGTCAAGTCCGATTTCATAATTTAAAAAAAAAATAAAGTTTAACCTTTTTCCTAAGTAACAAATAACAACATAAAATATTTTTTAATATCAAATTCTTTTCTAATAAAAACTTTTAACACGTCCGAAAAAGTCAAAATTCCCCAGTAATAGTAACTGCAATCTAAAATGAATTTCAAGATAATTAAGAAAAAGAACTTTTGAAATTATACTCTCTATACTCTGTTTCTACGCTGACGGTATATTTTATTTTGTTAATTTGCCAAGAATGACATTAACCATTAAAACGTGGATTGTGGTAGAATGATAATCTATTAATATTTAAATAAAAATCTGAATTCAAAAAAAAAATTGTTGCAAATGTCAGCCTCATAACTGGGTCCTACACCGTGTTAAGGCTTAACCTCCCTTAATACTACAACAACATACCAAATCAAATTCCACCAATTTAAAAAGAATAGAATATAAGTGGCTTTTACCACAAACAAATCAAAGTAGTAGCAAAATAATACGGAGCAGATATACAAAAAAAACTGTGACAATAACAATCAAATACGATCGGCTAAACAGATTAAACCACAATCTTTTGATATCTTAATATAAATATCAAACATCGAAAAAAAAAAAAAAACATTAACCGCAAAGACATATGAATACTTATATGAGAACAGGCACAGAAAAGTCTCTTTCAAGAGATTATAAGAAAAACAGAGTAAAATATTACATATAAGATTTAGAAATACACGAATATTCTCTATAATTTTTTAATTCTTGATTATTGAAACACCGTTTATTTATTTGTTTTATGCACTTGAATCTTGGCTCAAGATTTTAAAATAAATAGTAATATAATTTTTAAGAAAATCATTAAATACTTACCTGTATCCGTGATCTCACTTTCCGGCGACCCATTTGAATCATCTCTAACTGAATCTACATCCACCACCTCACCGCCTGCATTTTCCGACTCTTCATCGTGACAATTGATCTTCTCATTAAACGATTCCTTCACTACTTCGCTCTGTTTCACGTCGGCGACCTCGACTCTATCACTCACTTTCCTAGCAGCGAGTTTACGGAGTTCAAGCATTACATCAGCAATCGAATAATACTTTTGCATCTGAAGAATCGGGATCCAATTCAGTCTCCGTCGATGTATAGCGGAGAAAACCGGTTCATACTCCGATCGGTCGCCTTCCAGCTGAGTGATATGATTACAAAGCGCATCAATAATCGCATTTGCAGCGGCGAATTCACCTCTGAACCACGCTATAATTGCATCCTTAGCGAATGTTTCCGACGTCATTGGAGGTTGTTGGATTACCGGAGCACCGGCAGTAGGGATAACCATAGAATTACCAAATGAAACTCGATCGGAATTCGCAACAACGCCGGCTGCCGGCGGCATCTTGAAACAGGCAGAGTTGAATTTTATGAGGTGAGTGAAAGTTTTTCCAGTATTTTTGGGGGGCAGCTGAAAATTTGTTGTGTTGAATAGTCTAAAATTGTTGCAACAGTAATGTATTTAGAGAGAGATTTTGGGGTTTGGAGGAGGGATTTGGTGGGTATTTAGAAGGCTTCTTTGGAGGCTTTTACAAAGAGATTTTGGGGTGGGAAGTCCGTGGGGGGTAAGTGGGCCATGTAGCACCCTGGCAAATTGTCAAATTTGAGTTTTTTAATTGCTAATTTTTTTATCGCAATAAGTGGGGTTAAGAAAGAATAATATGTACGTAGTCTTATACGTTATACCTACTTTCTAAAGATAGGGAAATTATTTTCAATAGATTTTAGAGTAAAATATATTTACGTCGTTTCAATTTGTTTGTATAATTTTGACTTGATACATAGTTTAAGAAAATAAAAAGAATTTATGATTCTTATGATTTTAAAGAAAAGATACGTTCTATCAAATTGTGAATTAATCTTGAAGTTTTAAACATGCAAAGTAGAAAGTTAGAATTAAAGAGTTATTAAAAAAGAAGTATTTTTTTGAGAACGATTAAATAGGAAAGCAAGACGAATAGATTGAAACGGATAGAATAATAAAAATGAGTATGAAAAGGAACATATAGTACTGAAACAGTCATGTTGAATATAATGAAAGAGAATAGTAACAACAATACATAATGCGGTAATTGAAGCTAGAAAACAAGACGTAATAATAAAATCGAACGACAAAATGAGACATTCTCAAAGCAATTAAAATGGCCCTACAAAATATAAGTTGTTTAGTAATTTAAATGCATAGAAAAATGGTTGATTTTATTAATCCAAATTAATGAAAAATATCATAAATAATATTTCATGATGTTAATTGACTATAATAACGTTATAATATGAAAAATCATACTCAAATTACCTCACAAATAATTTTAAAAACTACATGCGTTATTATTACTAGTTGAATTTGGCATTTTGAGATAAATTGCCAGAGTTACTCAAGTTATCTGTACTAATTAATGATATAATCCTTCTACATGCATAATTAGGTCATTTAAGAAGTAAATACAAGCAAATCTCTTTTAATAAATACTACTGATCATTAATATTGATGTCTCCATTTGATGTTTATATTAAATCATTACTATGTATACTCACATCATTAACGCAATTAATATATATTATTTTATTTCTAATAACTCAATTTATTTAATTTTTGAACTTTTACCTTGTCGATGAAATTCGGTAAGCCATTTACATGGGATGGGGTCTCCCATTAGAACTTTTCTTCCTTACCTGTCGGCTCTCAATTTTTTTTTTAAAAAAACCTAATAATAAAGTCACGAGTTATATGAATGGTAAAACTTACCTACAATTTAATTATGTGAATTCAAATAAATGTGGAAGAGCGGTGAAAGAGCAACAATAATAACAACTATTTATTTATTAATTAGTTAGATAAAAAACATTTACATGTTAATTTTATTTTTAAAAAGAGTAAGAAATAATATATAATATAGCATATATACAAGTTACGGACGTTCAATAACAAAACAAACGAGTCAAACTAATTTTTTTTAGAATAAATATAATTTTCTAGTGTCAAAAATTAGCAATCAATATTAAAATATTTATTTACACAATTTAAAATGAAAGAGAGTTAAAAAATTTATAAGTATATACTTTATGTGGATTACACAAAAAGCTAGTAATTATTGAAAAATTGAGGTAGATTATATAACAAATTCTTGAAAGATTGTGTATTTATACCTTAAATAAATTTTAAATTAATGTAGAAAACATTTCATTAATGAATTATTAATTGACACAAACAATTACACTGTTTAGCTAAATTAAAATTTTATTTTATACATAAATATTATATTTTGATTCTCCATAATTATAAAAAAAATTGATTCTCCTTATTATGATTTTTTTTATGTGTGACTATTTTTTTTTATATTTTGACACTCTTTAATAAATTTTTAGCTCCGTCACTGCGCACACAGTCCAGCATAATACACGTAGTATTAAATTAACATAAGTTAAAAGGATAAAATAATATTTAAACTTTAAGTAAAATACCTTAAGTGAAAAGGATAAAATGTCATACAATGTAAAAATGTTTACATAGTTGAAGTCATGAGAAAAATTATCAAGGAAAACAAACATGACATAAGAATTAAATATTTGCAGTAAAATTGGGATATAAATATTTTTCACTCTAATTAATTTTAAAATAAGTTGTAATTAGTCAAATTACCACAACTTTCATTTTGTATTCTAAAAAAAATGGACAATTAATATCAGTTAACTTAAAATTACATTCATTTATGTTCTATTTGAGTAGATATGCATGCCAAAGATTCAATCATAAATGAACCACAATAAATATTTACTTGCATCGAGTAAGTGTTAGTAATATTAGTCAAATTAATGTTTGAGAGAATGTTACTAGTCAAATCTTACGTAAGAGTGAGGACCTCAATAATAAATCTAAATCCTTATAAAAAGATCAACTACAAGAATAAGTTTACACCACACTGACATAATTTATCATAATTTAGTGATTTAACAAAATAAATGTATATTTTATTAGTTATGATTTAATAATCATTATGTATATTTGTGTACATATGATGTGCATTCATCAGTTAATATAAACATATAATACGAATAATTGTTTACCACGAAGTATGAATCACTATCATGTTGCATGTCAGATAAGATAATTACATATTTTAATAATATAATAATAAAATAGATATATAAGAGGTTAATTTTAATATTACAAAATGACGTAATAATATTTATTTCATATATTTGATTTATAATAGGGAGTCAAGTTCACACGTGCGAAGAAGTATTAACTTGAAAAATATTGTATCATAATCGTAATTTTGTATTTTAACTTGGAAATGATTGTAGATGACGAACATATTAGTATTTGTTGTATTTCTATGTTTATCCAAAGTAGTTAGAAATATGATATTTCATTGTCTTTTATTATAACAAAAAACATGCATGCGTAGAATTCAATCATAAATAATGAAGTTTGTCATACTCTAAACATGGGTACGCTAGGTGGATTGATATATATCGAGTACTATCTTAATTTAGATACTATAATTTAATTGAGTAAATTAATTCTATTTAAATATACATACAAGACATATATGCAATTGATATGAATTTGAATTTCAACTAACATGAGAAAATACTTAATTTATACATGTTGAAGTCCTCTATTATATTACATAACATAAACTGAAAACATACAGGGATTGAGTCTCGATGTATCCAAAATATCTATGTACATAAAATGAACATGCTAAGATCATGACTCATGAGTGTTAATTCACCTCACCCAGGATCTGAGGCATAACAAACTTCGAATCAAGAACAACAATAAATAATATTCATCCATACCAATTAGTGATCAATTCTACTAATAATTTTGCGATAACTTCTTCATTTTCAATATTTTCTTGGATAAAATACTCGGACCTTGGATATAGTTATAAAAAAAATGGCGCACAAATTAAAGAAGTGATGTAACACATGGGTCATTTGTTAATGCAGAGGCGGAGTCATGAGAAAGAGTTTGCAGGTTCTAAATTTCTTTTAAAACCGTAAATCAATTTTGTTAGGGGTTCACAAATTTATATATATAATTAATTTTCTAGTATAAATACAAAATCTACGAAAAAGCTATTGGATTCATCCAAAATCATGAACCTCTACCTAGCTCCGCCTCTGTTTGTTATATATACTAGAAAGTCGTTGGGTGAGCGTGGGCATACATATGGGACCAAAAAAGTGGAGCGCTATTGTTGGTTAGCAGACGGCTAAAAAAAAAAAAAGAGAGGCTATAATAGGCCCCGCCGCGAAGTTGAGTGCGGGGAGCAGTTAGCCACAGAACAGTAAGGGAGGCCCGAAAAATGGCTACTATCTAAATAAATTGAGACTACCGAAGAAGCGCATTACGCACATGCAAGCGATTCCTTATTCAACTTAAATATGAACTAGAATCATCATCTATTTACTATCTTCAACAAACAACAAAATTGTTATTTATTTATTTTATTTCCCATCCGGTGTCCGGTAGGCGGTAACCCACATTGGAGTCCGACTAAATTTGGATTCGCGTCGGGAAGTTCCACATTGGAAGGTAAAACGTTCCCTAACAAAGGCGACTCAAGGGGTTCGAACACGAGACCTCTTGGTTAAGAATGAAGGAGTACTTACCACTCCATCAAAACCCTTATTAGTAAAATTGTTATTATAATAATAGGTGGAAAAAAAAAAGAACACTATCATCATTGTGTAAAAGAATATAGAAAGTCTAAGATAAAAAGGCATCACAAAAAAAGAACTACTCTCTCGCCTTTTTTTTAATTCGGCGTCCGATATGCACATTAGAGTCTAATTAAATTCAAATTCATAGTCTCAATCCACATTGGAGTCCGACTAAATCCAGATTCGTAGTCTCACATTGAGAGAATCCACATTAGAGTCCAATTAAATCCAGATTCGCACCGATAAGTCTCACGTTGGGAGTAAACTGTTCCCTAACAAAGGCGACTCGAACCCAAGACCCCTTGGTCAAGAATGAAGGAGTACTTACCACTCCACCACAACCCTTGTTGGTATCTTACCCTCATTTTAGTTAGGTATAATACATACATATAAATATGTCTTTAATTTGGTCTAAGTTGACATTTATCTTCTCAAATTTTGGGGGATGCAAAAGTAGATACTTAAAATTGTATAAAGTTGAATAAGTAGACACACGTCATATGTAAGCATAATTCAAATCAGTTTGAGTGTATCTCACACAAATTGTCACATGAATTGGTATAACATACTATAAGAGTAGAATTGAAATAAGTAAATAAATTTTTCCTTAATTTGCTAAAATTTAAAATATCAATAATACAAAATTAGTTAAAAGGCAATGAAGAATTATTATTTAATTAGCTAAAAATGTAACTAAGACTTTATAAAAAGAGATGCTCTGTCTTATTCCCTAAAATTTCTCAACAAATAAAAGTAGAAATATTCTCCCCAAACCCCTAATAGAAACTCTCACATACATTCTTAGGGTTAAGTAAGATAGAGTGTCATCTTTTAATGATTGGATTATTTATTCATAATTACATGTGCTCTGACTGTTAGACAAAAGTACTTTTGGTTCTAAAAAAAGAAACTTTAGCTTAATTAACAAACTAATTTTGTGAAATTATTGGTGTACACACAATTCTTTATAAACGAAGAGAAAAGTTGCTACCAATATTTAATTATATATGAAATAATTAAGCTTTGACGCAATTATGTATTCGCTGTTTCAGTTCCTTCGACAACAAGAATTTAGAGTATATTGTATGAATGTATATTATTTTAGAAAAAAGATATAAAGTCACCACTAAAGTTGTTTCGTATTTGCATAAAGACACTTTAACTTTGGAAGTGTCCTATCACCCCACAGAACTATTTAATATCATTGTAAATGGGTCATTTTGACCCATTTCCTCGACGCACATGAGGTGTGTGACCCAGTCTTTTCACTGCCATTAACCAGTTTTAAAGTGCCATGTGTCATTTTATTTCTTTATTATTAATTATTTAATTAATTTACATCATCTTCCCCATTATCTTCGTCACCCAAATTCAAAATCCAATTATCTTTTCTTCATCTTCTTCAACTTAGAAGATCATTTGCTTCATCCATTTTTATCACATTTTTTCTTGTCTCTTGCTTTTTTTTGTTTCTTTTTCTTCTTTTATCCTCTTTTTTTTTTTTTTTTTTAAAAAAAACAAATGTGAACTCCATTGATTAGAGTGTACTATGAAACTCCATTTTTCTTGGGTCTCATTACCTTGCTTTAGTAACTTGAGAGTTGAATTGATTTTTTTTAGTGATGTTTTAGTGGCGGAAATAGTGTTGTAACAGGAAAGCATCATAGAGGCTACGTTGAAGGCGACAATGACTGCTACTTTTGGAGGATTTTACAACAAAGAACAAAGGATTTGAGTTGTGAAGATTTAAGAAGAAAGAGGGAAAAAATGAAAATAAAGTTAATAAAAATAGAAAAAATGAAAATGAAACTAAAAATTAAAAATTAAAATAATTTAATACGTGTCAAACAACAATTGGTGCATGATTGCACCTCTTTTCTTTCAATTGAGGTTGGGTGAAAAGTGGGATATTTATAACACTCTTAAATTGTTCAATGAGGAAATTGGACACCCACAAAGTTAAGGTGTCTTTTTGAAAATTCGAGACAACTTCAGTGGTGACTTTATATCTTTTCTCATTATTTTATAATTTTTCAAAGGAATTTATAGCATTCATTTGCCAATGTGTAATATGTTGCCCGGTGACAATTAATGACCAATTTATGAATTTTCAAAAGCGCTTATTTACAGAATTAACTTATACTTGTTCTCAATACATGCATCATCAAAATAAAAAATATTCTCATCACTGAAGCCATACAAATTGAATATTCCACGTATAACTATAAGAATTGACTTCATGTGATTAGATTATCACAGCTTATCACAATGAAAACAATTTTTATTCTTGTAAAAATGTAAGACGACATTGTATAAATAGATCAATATGGTCCAATTCTTCTTTGAATACTACATATAGAAGGAATTTTTATTTAGTGCACCGTACCGTCCTTATTACCTACTCTAATTTTAAATTCAAAAGATCCATCTTCGATATCGATGAACACCAATCAACGGATCCTAGGAGGTATTTTAATCTGTCCCCAAATTACTGCCAAATAATCGCATTTGTTTTAACAATTTTCGAGAAAAAATTAACTCGTGTCAATTTTTTCTCAAAATATTTCGCATAATTCGTAAATATGTTATTTGATTTGTTCTTATCTGATTTTTACACTACAACAAAAACAACTTTTAGCGGTAATAAATATAGACACTAATAAAGAGTGCTAAAGTCTTTACCGGCATTAGTTAAGTGTCATTGGAACTAATGTGGCTAAAGACTTTAGGGACATATACAAAGAGTGTTAGTTGCGGCTAAAAATACATATTTTAGCGGCAATTAATTCTTAATTGCCGCTATTGATCATTTTTTATGTAGTGTTATGTTCTTAATTTTGAATGTGTACAAGTAAATATTTAAATTTGTATTAAATTAAATAAATAGATACATACGTTATACATGGCATAACATAGAATGTTACGTAGAACACGGATTGCCATTTATGATTCCATGTAGGACAGTTAAACACGGATTGCTATGTGCACACTCAAAGTTATAGGATATCAATATCATATAAAACCAAGTTAAAAAGCATGCTTATATATTATAGCTTGTATTTATTCTCCACCGAATAACATGACTTTTCACATGCTCAACATACAAACTGGAAATAGATTCTTCTCTCCTTTATAATGCTGGTATTTTTAGATATATAGATTAAAGAAAGAACAAACCAAAAACAAAGATGGAATTATAAAGGTATAAAATATTAATAAAAGCACATTTAAATTCTTTTTTTAAAAATATTGTAGGAGTAAAGTAGTGACAAACAAGTGGGGATATTTGATAAATATATGTCTTCCAAATATCCAAGCTTGAGTTTTAATTTATTTCCCTCCAGTGTCTATTATTTATTTTTTTTGGAAAATCCTGTTAAGAAAATGGATATTGTGTCCAACTTAACTTCAAAAATAAGTTTCTGTGGTAAAAATTGCTTGAACGTATGGAGCGTAAAAATACAACATTTAAACAAAATAATAGGGATTAGTCCAGTCTTCGGAAGAAAATATATTCATGATGATCTAACTCAATTTCAAAAATTACCTTATGCCGTGAGGATTATCCAAGAACTTTTTAAAAAACAATATATTCTCATAACCAATATGTACGAGACATTCTAACAAATCCTCAACCTTGGAAAAAAAACAAATCCTCTACTCCTACGACTAGAAAAATGTACTAAATCTATTATGTGACGGAGTTGAATTTCGATTTAAAAGTGTTAATATATAGAAAAGTAAAATCAGTAGCAGTAAAGAAGTATCAATATGTAATATCGATCTATAGTATATAAAAAAAATATTTTTACCTAGCTATATAATGTAATTTTTCAACGGAAGAGTGTCTCCGTCCACTACATGAGGTAAGTAACTCTCAAACAATGTGACATACTTGACACCTCGCACACTCAAGACTAGACACGTAGGTGATATAAAACAAGGAAAAAATGTATTTCTATTTTGACTCAACATCGAAACTAATTTATGAAATAAAAATTATTGAAAAATATATAAGAAAATGAAAATAAATTCCCTCAAACATGCAAATTGTACTTTTAATAAATGACAAAGATATGTCACTTTTTTTTTTTTGAGGACCAAGAAGTACTTGTAATTTGAGGTAAAGCATAAAAGGTTCTCATTGGATTATCCTTTTGGCTATATGAGAAGAATCAGAATAAGAGATAAAAAGAAGGGAAAAAAAGTTTCATATAAACAAAAGCCAAAACTTTAATTTGATAAATTGGAATAAACCTTTTAGTAAGATGCTTTGATTCTTTTTTTTTTTTGCCCTCTCTTTGTGGGGATGCACTAGAGGCTCTTATTTAAAGTTTGTCAACAATTAACTATACTTGTGAGTTTTTTTTTTTTTTTTTGAAATGACATATATCTATCTTTCACATGTATGACTCATCCCACAAGGTTCTTTCCAAAGAGGCCATTGCCATTAACTTCAAGTTAATATGTGTTCCACATATTATACATGAGAAGGGTGTCACACTTAATTGATGTACACAAACAATGGCAAGATCTTTGTTTGAGAACTTCCATACGAGACAAGTGGCATACGCATAATTTTATGTGATCATAGCAGTATTGACATAGTGTATCAAAGTTCAATTAAATAGTTTTTTT
>JAJOOR010014798.1:0-39974 GCA_036250505.1 Solanum acaule
TTGACTCATCTATGGTATTTATATATCATTTCTTCTTTTTTTCTCTTGCTCCCTTAGTCCCGATTTCCCCCTTTGATTATACTTATTGCTTATGGTCACTTTAATTGCTTCCGCGACCAAGGATGTGTAATGATACGCTATGAGGCTTGTTTGGGGTTCCTTCGGGTTCCCCATTCGCCGGTCACGTCTAGGCCCTAGGCTTGGGTCGTGACAACTACCAAACAACCCAATTCCTTAATTAACCCACTTTCTCAAGCTGGGTTTGTAAGGCGCAATCAAACTAATTTTCTCAAGCTAGATTTTAAAGACGCAATCAATACAACTATCAATCAATCATTCTACTCTAATACCACTTTCTCAAGAAAGTATAAAGAGCTAAGCTACTGAGTTGTCAACCTCAGTTCATCAATTAAAACACGAACAAATAATTGAACCCATTTCAAAACAATATTAAAATAAACAATTAATAACACCCATTAGCTAATTAATGCATTCGAGATCACACCCCTAAAGTAAAGCGTTTTAGTAAAACATAGCAAAAAGTAAGAAATCGTTACCAACAAGATTTTCCATCTAAATTGCTAATGATCTACAACACCCAATGCCAAAATCAAAGAAAAAATCTGACAATCTCCAATTCTAGATCCCTAACTTCTTTAAGATGTTTAACAAAGTGTAAAATGTAAAAACTCTCAAAGACTCAAGAATACAGAATGTAGGAACTCCTTTTCTTTTTTTTTAAAAATGAATTTATACGTTTCGAAAAAATCAACACATAGTCTAATTGGCAGGGTTAGTCTATCTCTTCGATCAACTCGGCAAACCACCGTGTTGTGCTTCTTCTAACCTAGCGGCATGAGTCTTGCAACAAATTGTTCTGGTAATTTAGGTGAGCTGGATCATGACCGCCGATCCATTTGGTGAGTTTCCGAGTCGTCCTTTTGCTCACCAAGGTTGTTTGGAACATGGGCCACTTCGCTGGAACTTTAAGCGAGCTGGAGGCTTACTCGGTGAGTCGCTGAGCGACTTTTGGGAGCTTCAACCTCTCTTTTCTTCAGTTTTTCCAACTTTTTCACTCATTTTCACATTGTAATGCCCTTGACTTGCCCTTAAGCCTTTATTGTTGCATATTAACATATTAACATTAGTTTTGAGCACAAAATGGGCCTTGAGGGCACTAAATCAATGATTAATAAGCCCTACATAAGTCAAAATTCCAGACCCATCATGTGGCACACGGGGTTTGGAGGCCACCTTGTGCTATGTGTGGTAGGACCCATCCAAGAGAGTGTCCTGATGGCTCGAATGGTTGGGTCAAGTATGGTCAGACATGACATTTTATGAGAGAATTCCCTAAGAACAGGCAGGGTACTGGGGAAATAGAGATCAATTTTCTTCAGCAGCTCCAGCAGATAGAAATACTCTGAGAAGAGCTACTTTAGGAACTGGCGGAGGTACGAACCGTCTGTATGCTATAGCTAGTGGCCAAGATTAGGAGAACTCGCCAGATGTTGTCACTAGTATGCTTAAAGTCTTTACTTTTGATGTTTATGTCTTACTTGATCCAAGTATGAGTTTTTCTTTTGTGACTCCTTATGTAGCCATGAAGTTTGGCATTTCCCAGAACAACTTTTTGAACCCTTCAATGTTTCCACATCTGTTGGTGAGTCTATTCGAGAAGAAAGAGTCAATCGTGATTAGACCATCTCTGCCAATCACAAGGACACCATGGATGACTTAGTTGAACTAGATATGATGGACTTTGATGTTATTCTAGGTATGGACTGACTTCATACTTTTTATACCTCAGTTGATTGTAGAACTCGATTAGTCAAGTTTCAGTTTTCTAATGATCCAATTTTAGAGAGGAGAAGTAGTTCAGTAGTACCTAAAGTTCATTTTGTTTCATACCTTAAAGCCAAAAGTTAGTCTCTAAGGGGTGAATCTATCACTTAGTCTGATTTAATGATTCTAGTGTTGAGACACCACACATTCAGTCAGTTCCAATTATGAGTGAATTTCTAGAGGTGTTTCCAGACGATTTTCTTAGAGTCCCTCCTAAGAGAGAAATAGACTTCAGAATAGATATTCTTCCAGATACTCAACCTATTTCTATTCTACCATATAGAATGGCTCCAACTGAGTTAAAATAGTTAAAAGAGCAGTTGAGAGATTTTCTTGATAAGAGTTTCATCCGACCAAGTGTCTCACCTTGGGATGCTTTGGTCTTATTCGTGAGGAAGAAGGATGGTTTCCTTAGGATGTGTATTGATTACCGCCAGTTGAATAAGGCCACCATAAATAATAAGTATCCCCTTATGATAATTGATGACATTTTCGACCAACTTCAGGGTGCCACTTGTTTCACTAAGATATACCTCAGATCTGGCTATCATCAGTTGAAAGCGAGAGAAAGTAACATCCTGAAGACATTATTCAGGACCCGTTATGGTTATTATGAGTTCCTTGTTATGTCATTTAGTTTTAATAACGCTCCTACAACATTCATGAATCTTATGAATAGAGTATTTAAGTAGTATCTCAACATGTTTGTTATCCTATTTATTGATGACATATTGATTTATTTATGGAATGAGGAGTACTATGCTATTCATCTCAGAATAGTCCTCCAAGCTCTAAAGGATCGCGAGTTGTATGCCAAGTTTTCTAAGTGTGAGTTCTATCTTGAATCTGTGGCGTTCTAGGTCATATTGTGTCTAGCGAAAGAATTCAAGTTGACACTCAGAAGATTAAAGTAGTGCATATTTGGCCATTGATATAATTTCTTGGGATTGGTTGGTTACTATAGAAGGTTTTTTGAGGGGTTTTCATCTATTTAATACTCGTTGACTAAGTTAAATCAGAAAACAGCTAAGTTTCAATGGTCTGAAGCTTGTGAGAAAAGCTTTCAGGAATTGAAAACTTGGTTAACCACTACTCTAGTGTGAACCTACCAGAGGGTACAAAAGGTTTTGTTGTTTATTGCAATGCATCTAGAGTTGGACTTGGTTGTGTATTGATTGACAATGGTAATGTTATAGCAATGCCTCCAGACAACTTAAGATTCACGAGAAGAACTCTTTAACTCATGATCTCAAGTTGGCAGCAATAGTTTTTTCTCTCATGATATGGCGTCACTATCTCTATGGCGTTCACGTGGATTTCTTCACTGACCACAAGAGTCTCTAGTATGTTTTCAGTCAGAAGGAGCTAAATCTAATCGTTGACAAAGCAAATGGCTAAAAATACTAAAATATTATGATATGAGTATTCTATACCATCCAGGTAAGGCTAATGTTGTTGTTGATGCCTTGAGAAGGTTGTCCATGGGGAGTACAACTCATGTTGAGGAAATCAAGAAAGAATTGGCTAAAGAAGTTCACAGACCCTCAAGTCTAGGAGTCCATTTGTTAGATTCTGGTGAAGGTGGAGTGGTCATGATGAATGAGGTTGAATCATCGCTAGTATCAGAAGTAAAGGAGAAATAGGACAAGGATCCTATTTTACTTGAGTTGAAGGAAAATGTGCATAAGTAGAAAGTGATGGTCTTTGCACAAGGGGGAGATGGTGTGTTGAGGTGCCAAGGTAAGTTGTGTGTTCCAATGTGGATGAAATCCCAGAGAGAATCATAGAAGATGGCCATATTTCCTGATATTCAATTCATCCAAGTGCCACAAAGATGTACCATGGCTTGAGAGAAGTCTATTGGTGGAGTCGCATAAAGAGGTGCATTGCCGAGTTTGTTGCCAAATGCCCAAATTGCCAGCAAGTCAAGGCTGAGTATCAAAGGCTATGTGGTGTACCTTAGAATATACCCCTTCCGAAATGGAAGTGGGAAATGAATAATATGGATTTCATTACTGGTTACCGCGATATCATAGACAACATGATTCCATTTAGGTGACTATGGATCAGATGGTCAAATAAGCCCACTTCTTTTAGAAAGTTTGGGTTCGAAGGTGAACCTTATTACCTTGTTCATCATTTTAGATAGAGGTGATCAGTTTAACGCACAGTTTTGGAAGTCATTTTAGAAAGTTTGGGTTCGAAGGTGAACCTTATTACCTCTTTCACCCTCAGACTGATGTTCAAGCATAGTGCACAATTAAGACCTTAGAGGATATGTTGAGAGCTTGTGTTTTGGATTTCAAAGGTAATTGGGATGACCACTTGCCTCTTGTTGAGTTTGCATACAATAATAGTTACCATTCCATCATTTAGATGGCTCCGTATAACGCTCTATATGGGCGATGATGTAGATATACTATTGGTTAGTTTGAGGTCAGCGAGGTTGAGTTGATAGAACCAGATTTGGTTCATCAAGCTACAAAAAAGGTGAAGACAATTTAGGAGAGGTTGAAAATAGTGCAGAGTCATCAGAAATCCTATTCTGATGTTAGAAGAACAATTTTGGAGTTTGAGGTTGATGATTGGGTATATCGGAAAGTTTCACCCACGAAGGGAGTTATGATGTTTGGTAAAAAGGAAAGCTCAGTCAACTATACATTGGTCCTTACAAGATATCCAAGAGGGTTGGTAATGTAGCTTATGAGTTGGAGATACCGTTCGAGTTAGCAACAGTTCATCCAGTGTTTCATATTTCTATGCTAAAGAAGTTCTTTGTTGATCCTGTACTCATTGTGCCTACTTATAGTATTGGAGTAAAGGAAAGCCTGTCCTATGAGAAGATTCCAGTTCAGATCCTTTATCGTCTGGTTCGCAAGTTGAGAACTAAAGAGGTTGCATCAGTCAGTCTTGTGGAGGAACCAATGTGTTGAGAGAACTACTTGGGAGGCCTAGGAGGTCATGATGAAGAGATACCCTTACCTCTTTTCCTCTAAATCAATTCCAGATCAAGGTACTAACTCTTTGTAAAGTACTATTTAAGTTGATATGTTGAAATTTATGTTATTTACATGTTTTGTGCTTTGACACTTTCCCAACCTTTTCATGCTTAGTTTGGCTTCATTCAAGGATGAATTTTCCCAAGGAGGAGATATTGTAACACCTCGGACTTCCAGAATTGGCTAAAAAGGGCAAAGGCGAATGTCCTTGAACCAAAATGGACCATGTACACTTCACAAGAACATAGGTGGCCCGTTTAGTGGACCACGGCCTGTCTGGAGTGTCGTGAAAGATTGCCCAAGGCATCCAAGGTGAAGGTCACCTAGATGAGCCACTTAACGGCCTGTTGTGACTTGTATGGTCCATTTAGTGGTTCGTACAAGTCACCTATCAAATTTTGAGTTTTTGGGTCAACTTCAAACGATCATATTTCTTAGCACAAAATGAATTAGCTATCCCATGACCTATCAAATTAAAGTTATTTGAGTCTTATTTCCAAAGCCTCCAAGTTTTCCTAATTTCAACCCCGGAGTAAAATGTTATACCCGTTTTAGTGAACCCCGATTGAGCAAGGTAACATGAAGACCCACTAGACTGGTCGTGATGTTTTAAACAGCCTATGAAGCAGTAGACGGCCTGTGAGGCTGGCTGTTTTGGGCACTGTTTTAGTTTTAAATGTTTGGGTCATTTTGGTCTTCCCCCTTATGCATTGGGTACTTAAACTATGTCGTTTTAACCCTATTCTAAGTCTAAACTACTTCGTTTCACACCAAATTAAGGGCTTAGAAAGTGTTAATCAATTATTTTGACATTCATTAACACTTCAACACATTAAAGAAAGGTTCCAAGAGCAGAAAAACTAGGGTTCAAGCATTCTTCAAGTTTCTTCAATTTCGCCAAAGAACTTCATTCTTCTAGGTATGTAAGGTTATCATAGTGTTGGACTAGTTCATCCTCACGCCATACATCTACTTTCAAATCAGTAAAATATTAATCTAGGTTCTATCCTTAGATTTAAATATTCTTGAGCGAGTTGATATTGAGTCCTGAATTCTTGAGTTATTGATTATTGAATTCCTATTCCTACTCATTGAATTGTCATAGAATGTGAATTGTAATGATTGAGTTGATTGTTCATGTCTATTTTTTAGCATGAACCCTATTTTGAGTATTTAGTGAATTCTTATCGATAATCTTTTAAGCAAAACATTATTGTTTAAACAAAGTTTAAAGGAAGTAAAGAATAGTTAGAGAAAGAGTATAAGGGAACTAAGTATTTTCAAATAGATTTCATTTTTACATAAAGAAAAAGAGTAGATTTTTTGAGAAAAGTTAAAAGTGTTTTCAGAAAGATGAAGTACAGAGCAGTTACCTTTTAAAGAGGCCCCTTTTTGAGTAATTATCTAAACCCAAAATGTATTTTTACATTATGTAAAGAGAGATCTTATTTTCTAAATGAACAATAAGTTTCAAAGACATTTCAGAGAAGTTACCTCGTTTAAGTGGATAGTATGAGCAATTATCTCAAACCATAGAAAAAAACAATCTTTTTATACATTGAGGAAAAGTAAATATTATTGGGAATAGTATTGAGTACCAATATGGGGGAGAGTTCAGACAACTCACAGCCCCCATAAACCATGTCTTGCCCACATAGATACATGATCATACTTTTTAGATGAATCCTTAGTGCCTTCGGGCAAAGCTTAGTGTATCCACTTGGTTGAGGTTTTCTATATCCCGGCATGATATAGGACAGCAGCATGGACAAGACACTGTATCATCACTTAGCTCATAGTGATGGTTGTCGATTAGAGAATCTCCTAATAAAGTTGAAGTGTATTTTTATATATCACTTCTTATGTTAAAGTTCATAGGATGAGAATGTATTTTTTTTTGTAAAGTTAAATAGTTTCATTCCTTTAATTTTTTGCATTCAGTTGAGTTATGTTATACCTATTGGAGTCCTTGAGTTATGTTATACCTATTGCAGTCCTTTTCTCAGTTATTTCACCTTGGCTATAGTACATACTCGTACATTCAAATGTGTTGATGTCATTTGATCTGCATCTTTTATGATGCATATACAAGTGTTGAGGATCATCAACAGGCATTCCATTGAGATCACTTTGCACTTCAGATAGCTTTGGTGAGTCTCCTTGCATTCCAGATGAAGTCCCTTTTTCCTTTCAATTTAGCCCTTTTAGGGTGTTGTCGGTCTTGTCCCAACGTCAATGTTGAACTACAGAGGCTTCATAGATAGTTAGAGTTGAGGAGTCTCTCGGTATTTCCCTTTGGTTTGAGATGTTTTAAGACTATTATCCAAAATATTATTATTATTATTGTAATTAAGTATTTTTAAATTGTTTTTGTTAAGTGTTTGCTTGCCTTTGAATGTTCTAAATTCTATTTCTAAGCTTGTAATCATTCTAGTAAATCTTCCCCCCAAGTATTCAGCCAGGCTAAGGGTTAGCTTGGGGACCAAAAATGGTTCTTGAGTGCCAGCCACGTCCATGGTGTAGGCTTGGGGCGTGACACAAAACAACGAGTCATGATGGCACCTACTGTAATCCACCAGTAAATAAGCCAACTCATATTTTGGAATGACAAGTAACCAACATAATTGGTAGAAACAACAATCAACAAGAGAAAATGGAAGCAATTTCAAGAAAAGAAAAAAGCAGAAGATAAGAACAACAGAAATATATAAAAACCCAAATAAAAGATCCCATCCCATGACTTGATAGTCACAAGTATAGAGCTACTATGTAACACTTCGTAACTCTACTCGTTGAATTTGAATCTTTCACCATAAGTATATAATGTTGAACCGAGTGATGCCCTACATGTGCTTATTTGTTAAAGTTCATTCTTATGTGTGGAAAGTGTATTGGAAGTGGTTTAGGGTCGTAAGAGACCTCTAGTACTTAGTCGAGTTCAAAACCTTCCTACCAGCTAATTTTTTCTCATTTAGTTCATGCAAGGGTCCTCTTCAAATGGTCATATCTCCCAACAGATAATGAATTCGGTGTTCCACAACCTATCAAATTAAAGTTCTACGTGTATTCTTTTCAACGCCACCATGTTTGCCTCATATAAAGTTTGGAGTAAAAAATCATGACCATTTTACCAGAGACTACCACAACAATATTTTCATAGTCAGTGAGCTATGAACCTCATCTAGTGGTCATAGATGAATGTATGACCCGTACTATTCATTCGTGATTTTTTTTGAAAGTCATTTTTTGGTCCAATTCCTATGACTCAGTTATGGGTCGTTGAAGCATCTACGGGTCGTAGTTTGGGCCCTTAGAATGAAGTTCTGAAACTCAAAATTACATTCTGACTTCAACGGATGGGATCTATGGTTCGTAGATGGCCTCGTGGAAGGTTATTGACAACTTTTTTTTAATAGGGTTTCTTTCATCTTTTTACACTTTTCCAAAGTCTAAGCCACGACATTACACATATCCTAAAAGGGTTTTCACTCTCAAGAATCTGTTCCAACACTCTTAACTCCGTCAAACTCAAAAACTATTATCAGCAAGGAAGAAACTAGATATTCAATCTTTCAATAAAGTTCTTCTTTCAAATCTCAATCTCTTAGGTATGTAAGGCTTCAATAAGAGTATCCTTTCACTCTCATGCCTAAAGTATTTTTATCTTTAGGAATATTACTATACTGCAGAACCAAAGCTAGGGTTCTTTTATGAAATTATGATCTTTCTTCAATAAGATATATTTTCATTGTTTCACTTTTATTTTGAAACCATATGGTACTTAGTTAGTATGATTAATGGTCATTCTAACCCTTATGGATTTTAAGCATAAAAATTAACGTGATATAAATTACAACCTAAATACAAGTTATTTTGAGATATGACTTTTGAGTTTAGCCTCATATATGATTCAAGATGATAAAAGGTTTGTATACCTTTGAGCATTATATGAATATATGTTTTTTTGGGAGGAATATTTAGTACCGAGAGTACGTGGGTTTAGAAAACCCAAGTCCCATAACTACACTCTAAAATAGGGTTGTTTTTCACCGATTTGTCGATTGACCTTCTGGCGCTGAGAGGCTCAGATTAGTGGATTCATGTATGATAAGATATGTTTCTATACTCTGAAAAGGTATAGGAAAACCCATCCAACTGAAATTATAAGTTAGTTGTCATGAGCTTGATAACACTCAAACTACTCTAAAAACTATGAAAAGAGTAAGCAGACGTTAGCAATAAAAAAACCCAACAATAGAATCGGGGTCGAATCCCACCAGGAGTATATAGTGCAAGAAATTCAATTAAAAAATTAAGAATACAAACCGATTCAGTTAAGCAATTTGACCAAGTAGGTGGATGATTCCACCAAATTTACAAAAGAGTTCTGGTATCAAGTATCACAATTGAGCTAAAATTAGAGAATTCAAACAAGTAAGAAACGATCTAGGGGTGCGGGGATTGATATAGATGTCAAATATGGGTACATGTGCCTGCTCAATAATGCTAAACATTTATGGATAGGCTAGGTAATTTTCAATAACACTAAACTTCTTTCAATCTCAAAGAATCATATCATATAATCTCCTTTCGGTCTCATCTTATGTGAATTACAAATCAACCCATTACCTTACTAGAATCTCCATTTCAAGTAGATTCGGTAACTAGAATTAAACCCCTATTTGTCTTTTGAGCAAACTATAGAAATCAACTCTAAACTGCATGCATCAAACTAATTACCCACTTCAATCAATCGTCTTCGAGCATCAATCGAAGATCTAGACTAAGATTAAGTTTGCAACCTTAACCCATAAATTAACCCCATGCTAATTAGCTAAAAATCCATGAATATACAGCAGTAAAAAAGAGCAAGACACAAGACCAACTAAATTAAATCATGACACAACCCCATAATCAAACTCCTAGAACTGGTGTTTTAGCCAAGCATCATAAAAGGACAAGATGTATACCATTTATGTTTTCAGCCATTGGAGAGTTGAAATTAAGCAATAATCTTCAACACCCAATTTTATTCGAACCCTCAAATGTCAATTACAAGGTTGTTCAAAGACCTTGAAAACTAAGAGTACTTTTCAAAGGGTAAAACTAGTAATCTAAAATCTTATACAAAGTCTGATTTCTAAAACTTGATTTCTCAATCTCATACATTTTCTCTCTTTTGCACTATTTATAGTTTCCCCAAAATTAGCCCAAAATGCTAATTTTGACCTATTCAGTAACATTAGATAAGCTCGCTTTTCTGATTCGACAGATTGTTGATTTCCTTTTAGCTCGCCTTTCTTTTACTTTATGTCACACCCCGTGCCTACACCCTAGACATGCCAACACTCGAGAACTAGTGATTTCCCTAAGTGAACCCTTGGCCTAGCCAATTATAGACCTAAGACTCAATATTATATGTGGAAACCTTGAATAGATGAGCATTTAAATCATTAAAATTAAAGCTTTGAAACATTATATTGAAATACTTAACATGAATAAGTTCCACTAAAATCATCGGGAGAAAAACATGAAAAAACATCTAACTCTGCCTATCTATGAAGCTTCTATTTTTCAAGATAGGTGTCGTAAAAAGACCCACGACACCTCAATACTACTAAACAGAATATAAAAGTGGAGTCCTCCGGAAGCAAGTAGGTCTCATCAAAAGCTATCAAGAAGTGTGAAGTGATCTCAACGGAGCGCCTATTGATGTCCTAAACATGTGTATCTGCATCATAAGAAAAGATGCAGGTCGAATGACATTAGTACATTTAATGTACGAGTATGTAAAATGGCTTGATAAAAAAATAACTGAAAGGACTTAAAGCAACTCAACTGAATCAATACATGAACATGAAGTTAAAACCATTTAAGATTTAAAATAATATATGCAACAGAAGCAATATGAAAATAATATACTTTACTTTGTGGGGAGTTTCTCTAACCGACAACCATTACTATGAGCCTAGCAATGATACATTATTTCACCCATGTTGCAAAGGCCATCCTATACCTTGTCGGGGTATATGATACTACTATAACTATGGATCCATCTAATATGCCTTCTCAGAGGCAGCGAGGAGTCACACGATAAATTGGTGTGATCCTATCCTACACAAGCTACACAGTTTTATGGGACTTGAGTTAAATTTTGACTGTTATCCAATTTGGTGCTTGATACTACTCCCAAAATATTCAATATCCTTTATGCTCAATTACCCTTCACAAAGAAAGGGACTATTTCTTTACTTTACTTTTCACTTTGCTCAATCACCCTTTACAAAGAAAGGACCTATTACTTTACTTCACATTTCACTTTGCTCAATCAACCTTTACAAAGAAAGGACTATTACTTTACTGAAGTACTTTTCAAAAACATTAATCATACTTCTTCTTTTTCTCAATTGTCAAATAGTACATATGAAACCAATTGATTCTTTCTTAAAAGACTCAGTTCAAAACTTGCATTTAAAACATATACTTATGGACTTATCATTCAAGTCCAACAATATTGATAAATAAAAACTGAAAACTCTTATACTTTTCTGAAAATCGTGCTCTCTTTTTCAATATAAAAATGATACATTCGGAAACCTTTAAGTTCCATTAACTCTTTTTCAAAATAATGCTTTTAAATTTTTCCCTTAAACTCACTTTAGTTTAGAAAATCAAAGTAAGGAAAATTACTGGCTCAAAATACCTGTACTAAAACTCAATATAAAAGGGTTCATGTGGAACTACAAGCATGAAAAATAATTCAAGAATTTCAATGCATACGTATCGCAGTCTCATCATATAGAAATCTCATAGAAGTGAGGGAAGAAACCTAGATTCAACTTTCTACTACCAGTATTGTGATGTAAGGAGTGAGGACGAACTAGTCCAACACTATGAAAAGCCTTACATACCTCGAAGAACGAAGTTCTTGACTAAATCGATGAAACTCAAAGAATGCTTGAAACCCTAGATTATTTTCCTCTTAGAACCTTGCTCTAATAACTTAAAGTGTTAATAAACATAAAATAACTATTAACGCTTTCTAAGCCCTTAATTAGGTGTAAAATAGCATGGTTTAGACTTAGAATAGGGGTTTAGGTGACGTAGTTTAAGTACTAAATGCATAGAGGAAAGACCAAAATGACCCCAGCTTAAAATACTGATGGAGTGCCCTTCAAGGAAGGTTTCACAAACCATTTAAGGCTCCACGGTCCGTGAAATTCTTCATGGGCTGTATAGTCATCCGTGAACATTCTTCTGACTAATAGTGCCTTACTAAAATGGGAATACCTTTTTACTCCAAACTTGAAATGAGGAAAACTTGGTGGCGTTGGAAAGAAGACTCAAAGACCTTTAATTTGATAGGTCATGAGCCATATAATTCATTATGTGCTAAGAGATATGATCGTTTGAAGTTGACCCAACTTAAAATCTGATGGGTAACTTATACGAATCCCTAAACGAAACATACAAGCTACCACGAGCCGTCTACGGTCCCCTCCAGGTGACCCCCACCTTGGCAACCCTGAACGATTGGCCACCTTTCCATAAATGGGTCGTGGACCCCTAAACAGACCGTTTAGGGTTTTGTGAATGGTCCATGGTCCATTTTGGGTTTGTGAACTTGCCCATTAGCCTTTTTTAGACACTCAAAGTTCGAGGTGTTACATGAATGATTCAACTAATAAGAGTAGAGTTGCTAGGTGTTATAGAATGATTTGAGTCTTAACTTAGAAGTTTTTGGACTGTTACACTTTAGGCTTCATGTGTTTGAACCTCAGCTGGTAAAATCGATTAGTTAGACTTTCATATTCGGTAGATCGCCCATTATCACCTTGTTCACCCATCCAACTTCATTTTTATTCAGTAGTCTGTCACTTTCAATGATGGACTTCTGGTTCACCAATTTAGCTTCAGTGAATCGCAGTTTCATATTTAGTCCTCCTACCTACCTTGAATATTTTTAATTGTGAACACTGAGAACTCGGGCGATGTCAGGCAAATTGGGTTCATTTTGATTAGGCGACTACCAGTTGGGAGTTTGTACTCTTTTAAATATTTTTTGCTTTTTTTTCATGTATTCATCATTACCTTGTATTTTAGCCTTCATAGCTGCAAAACATCAAACTATCATTAGAATAGGACATAATTACGCATTGAGGACACTAATTGTTGAACTAAAAATGCCTCAAATGAGTAGAAACATACCATTTATCAACGCCCCAACTTAAACTTTTGTTTGTCCTCAAGTAAATCAAGAACACAATTAGTTCAATAATGTTGTCTACATTAGTTCTCAACGTGAGTTAACACGCAAGTTCCACCAAAAAACTACAATCAAGTATATGCAACACTCAATTATTCTCAAAAAGCTTCAATTGATGACTAGCCGATATCAATCAAAGCTAAAGCTCACTAGTGCTTCCTTTCGATTGCAAAACCCTATTTCAACAAACACGTTCAAGTTACCTCACATATAAAATGATTCCATTCTCTCACAAAGCATATCAATAAAGAATATAGGAATCAATACAACTCTCACTCTCCGAAAGATAAATACATACAAACTTCATCCCATAGGTTTACCCATATTTTCCAATCATCACATAACCTAGCTTATGTAACATCTCAAGGGTCTTTCAAGTCTTGTAATGGGTCTGAGGGTAAAGGTATAGTCAATTTGACTTAGTGACTTCACCTCTTTAAAGCATTATTGTACTTAATACTCCCAAATTACACCTCCCTATAAAAGTATAAGCGGTCGTTGCCAAATAAAGAACCTAACTTAGGTTAGGATCATTCACACGAGGAATATGGTTTAGATGTAGGCTAATTCACATTTAATTGTACTCTTCGTTAGGTTTATTTTCGTAAAGAGTGGGATTTGTAAGAAAAGTAAGTATTGATTTATTTGTAGTAACAAGTAACAAGTACACATGATTTCTAGAGCACAAGTTTTCCCCACAAGCTCTTAACGCAGTAGTCCTAATAATAGTAACTATTTCCTAGTGTTAGCATGCAAGGTTGGTAAGTTAGGTATGTCCTAAGTGATTGGTCGTCCAAGTAGGGAATTTCACCACACAACTTGGTAGATGTACGGGTGTGTGCTTTACTAACCCTTACCCTTAACCCCGGATTAGCCCTCGCAATAGGTGGGTCAGGCTATTAGATAGCGGATTGTCACGCTAAATCTCTGTTGTTCAATCCCTTTCTCATTCATTACTTCCTTGGTTGGGCAAGTAGGAATGAGGCGAGTTCTAATGTTGGGCACCATTAAAAAGTATTCAAAACGAAAGGATGAACAATACATGCATAAACACTAGCCTTGAATTACTAAATTGTTAGTTTTACGTTGTTAATTACACATGGTTCCCACATCTATAGTTGTGGATTTAGTTATTCATGTTTGAATTATCACAATTCATATTAGGGTTTACAGTATAAATCATGAACTGACAATTAGAATAGATGGAATCTGGAATCTTGAATTGAAGAACAGACGCAAATTGCATAAACCAAAGTTTAAGAATTAAATGCCGCAAGTGTTTGCAAAATAATTCCCGAAGCTAAAATCAAATTTTCACAAAAAGTCTAACAACCCAGAAACGAAAATTACAACTAATATTTATAGAAAATAAATCCTAAACCAAGTACGAAAAGGAATTTTTTAGGAAATTTTGGTATGGGCAGTGTCGTTGACAGCTTGCTACCTATGCTCCATCGATGGAACGATGGCTCGTAGGTGCCACTGTTGCTCAACAGTGCCAAAAATCCATTGGGTTCTAAGGATATGGTAAGCACAATCTGTCTTGTTTACTCGTTGTTCAAGTACTGGAACTCATCTTTGTTGAAGTTATCGACGATCCATTAACGATGGTCCGTTATTAGACTCACACCTCATCAGTAGCTTCTGTGGTTCCACCCTTTGTCAGACTTCCTTGAACTCTCAATCCATGCTTCCACCTACGACTCGTCAACTAAACGACGGCTCATAAGTGGGAACGTTTGTTGCCAATTTTTTGTTGCTTCAGACACTTTCAACACTAACTGCTCCTAACCTATTTCCCGCAAAATTAGATCTAAATACCATCACATCCAATAACAAAATGCCTAAGACTCCTACAAAACTCCAAGTTTAATGCATCAAAAATACCATAAACTCACGGTACATCAACACCGTCAACATAAAATCATTGCTTGTCCTCAAGTGACACAACAAACTCTAAATGACGTTTATGCAGAAGCAACACACAAACTCATGCAATTAGATGGCATTTTCTATCGATAATTCTATTTAACTATCTTCAGAACAATGCAAACCTTTTTTCCAGACTCAACAAGCTAACTCATGCGGATCAATTTATGACATAGACATACCAATAGACGCATTCACATACACAGACAACAATCAACAAGATATTAACTCTCTAATAATGAAACTTGTGCCCTTACCGCAAAGAAATCCTTTTTTTCACATAAAATTTGATGTTTTAGTTAGGGACTCGGTAAATACTCACACTCAGAAGTGAATTCAAATAAAGTTTGTGCTTGATGCCATAGGCTTGCCCTTATTTTCTACGTTTTAACTATCCAAATTGGTCACTTAGGATCACTATAGGACTTGTTTAGCTTGTAACTTAGGCTCCATATAGGTGTGGTATGTTTTGATATTAAGTGACTTTTATGCCCTCCTTGACATTACATTGGCTATTTTACCTCTTTTACAACTAATTCTAACATTGTCTTGTCTTCTGCTCTTCTCCATATGATTTATTTAAGCACGGGCGTGAATTTGACTTGACATTCTTGCTTGTTTCATATTTTCTTTATCTTTTTATTAAAACATTATCATTCTTTTGTTTCTTTTCGTTCCGTCACACCATTCTACCCTAACATTTTTGCTCATCTTTTCTTTCTCTACAAACGACTCTTTTCATACCCTTTCTTTTGATGTTTATCTTCACAATTGCCACCCTCAACATATATATTTTGCATGAGTTCAGGTGCACGATATCATATGGAGGACTAGGGCCGAAATCAGGGCAAACTTCTAACATAGCCATCCTCAACTTAGGTTTTTAGCCTAAGTTGAGGTACACAATGTCCAAGGACGAACCAGGGACCAGGACCACACAAATTTTTAGGGAAGGTGAGTTAGGTGTATTGACAGAATTAGTATTTGTTGGGCTCAAACATTTGGATCAAATGGAGCATTTATCTCTTTTGGTTGGTTTCTTTTAGGCTTAAGTAGGCTCATTATCAACAATGGCCTATGATCATTTCCCAATTCCTAGTCTAAATCATCTTATCAAGACCAATGAGGCAAGTTCTAGATTGGCACAGACTATATGAATATACAAAACAACCTCACACACACATGAAGCCTTGTTTCATTATCAAATCATTAAAGCATCTAGTTCAAGTTATAGCTTATTTTATGCTGTCATATCGGTTCCTATCATGTCATACAAAGATCCAACACATTAAACTCATCAGGCACACATATTTAGCACATAGTAAAACTTTAAGGGGTATCAATTTTATGCTCTCTTGCCATCATGATGTCAATTAGTCTACTTCTACATGTATACTATCCTAAACATGATAGTTCAATGGAAACTAAACAGTTCCTTGGGGAAAAAGAACACAGGCAATAAAACCCCAAGGAAGGATTGTGAGTTGGGTTATTCAGACTTCACCCTATCACTCATAATTCATTTACCCCACCCTCACCAAAATATGTTGCAATTGCCCTCAATGCACAAAGAAATGTAATACATAGGGGGAGACAAACCTGTGGCACATAAGTGTCGAAGACCTATCAAGAAGCGGGTGGATCCAGTTTCCAAAAACCCGCTAGATCAACAAGAGTGACGTCGTCAGTAACGCCCTCAACAATAGTAGGAACACCATAAGTAGTGTTCCTCGATGCATATGCACCCACAACCAACTCCCTTGTTCTATGCCGCCGCAATTCCTAATAAAGTATAAACTCTCGTTGGGCTGCTTGAACAACTGCCTCAACCTTTTTGTGGCATGTCTCACCTTCTCTGGATCAATAGTGGGCTTAGAAGTATGTGTGCGCTTCCCAGCCGTACGAGGGGGTCAAGAGAAGGTGTGTCCTCGCCAAATAGAGCATTCAGTAAGACTTCACCAGCATCTTCCTCTGGAAAAACTAAGACATCAATATCAGCCCAAATTTTTGCCAACTACGACTACAAAGTTGTCATATCAACAGTGGCACTAGTTTGAGGCCTCTGCATCATCTTAAGCTCAAAGACATCTATCCTTTGATGCACTGTCTAGATCATCACATCAATGGCTACCTCCATCCGTGCCTAAGAATCCTCAACAGACATCCTCATTCGTGGCCTAATATGCTGCAAAAGAGTAGCCATCTGAGTCTCCAGCTTCTGGACTCAAGAAAGGGGCAACATGGTGAACCCAAACTGGGTCGGTGCACGAGGTGTGCTTGAAGCCTGACCGGATGAAGTAGATGGGGCACATGGTCATCAATTTCTGCAGTAGTGGTAGGAATATGTTCCTCATCTACTTGCTCGATATCACTACCCAAAAGGGAAAATTAACATGTATTCCTTTCTTGGGAGCTACGGGGTTTGCATCATCTTTTATTAGGCCCACGTCAATCATCTTGGTCACCTCCGTTAGCTTGTCACAATGCCACACTGGCGCTATAGCCTCTCTATAAAGGTGAAAAATGATTCAAAGAAAGGGAATGGTGGTCGTTCTCTGGAAAGTTCTCTCATGTATCTCCGCCTTGATAATCTGGGAGAAATTGAGCTCTAGCCGTGCCAACAGAGACGCAAGCATCAATTCTCGATCCAAAGTCATACGTTGTCCTCCTATGTAGGGGACAAACTAGTCTTCATGATAGAACAGAAAAACTGTTTTGCAAAGCTCAAGGTTGCCTTACGGATAGGCAATGACATATCACGCACCCTGTCGGTTCTCTCTCCATCCTCAAAAATGTGGTGAGCCATCCATTGAAGTAAGGCCTCTCGCTGCTCGGATTTCATCATAAAAGTCCTGCTCTGCATAATTCCCATCCGGTAGTCATACTTAGTTGTATTAGTCAATTGATTATGTGTCGGGCCGTAAATAAAATAGTGGATGATAGTCTTTGATAGGTCAACATGGATACCCCGCACCAATGTAGTGTAACACTCCGAAAAATGGTAGGTTAACCTAGAGCCTAAATGTGAGGATGAACGTCAAGAATAAGGGTTTTAAGAGTTAAGGCCTAAGGGGCAAGTGCCAAGTAAAAGGGGAAAGCCAAGCCCAAAGGTTGCCCCAAACTTGAGCACATTACCTCAACTTCCACGGCCATCACCACGGCTCGTGGTCATGACCACGGCTTGTGGGAGGCTTCGTTGAGTTTCCTTTTCTAAAGGAGAGAAGCCTCCAAAAATCTTAGCTACTGCGTCAAGGCCATGAAAAGGACCACGACTCGTGGTCTTGACCACGGCTCGTGGAGCCCCTCGTGAAGATACCTTGGGCATTTGAGCTAGGGGCCCTAAAAGGGCATGGCTACTACCTCACCCTTCACGAGGGTGACCATGGATCGTGGTCCACTCCATGACTCGTGAAGGGGCTCGTGAAGATGCCTTGGGCGAGGGAGCCTTGTGCTCCAAAATCATGGCCACTATCCCAACCTTCACGGGCAGGACCACGGGTCGTGGTCCTCACCACGGCTCATGAAGGTGGTTGTGACACCTGGGTGTGGTCCATAAATGAGGGTCATTTAAGTCTTTTCCTTTTCAAGTCCAATCAAAGTTAGGTCGTTTTGGGTATTTTTAGGGGTACTATATAAGTTTATTTTAAGTCAAATTCACCCAATTTTAGTCATTAATTCACAACACCCAAATAATTCCCAAAATCCTCTCCCTCTCAATATTTTTCTCACTAGAAATCCTCCATTGAAGAAGAACAAGAACTTGAAGACTAGGGCTCAAGAACTCAACTTCTCAACTCCAATTCATGGGGAAATCCTCAATCAAGGTATGGGGGTCTTGATTCATGGAAAGATTTCTTCCATGAAGCCCCTAAAACTCTCTATTTCAAATTGGTAGATTCTTCAAAAACCTAGGGTTTTCAATCTAGTCATGGGTTCTTCCTTAAAACGATTTCAATGGGTTAATTGTCTTATATTATGGTTGTATTGTTGTTTAATGGTGATTTTTATAGTTAAGTCCCCATGAATTTCCCCATAACCCAATTTCATGAATTGTGATGGGTGTATTGATGCAAGATGAATACCATGAATTATGTCTATGGTATTTTAGTTATTGAATCTTGTTTTATCCATGCCTAATGTAGTATTTCTAGGATTGATTGTGAGACATGATTCATGACCCTTGAATGGTAAATTATGAAGGTTTGTACATGTTGATGAAAGTTGTGTATGAACTTATGATTCACTTAGAAAGTGAAGATCCTATGACTATTGTGTAAATTGTGGTAATGTTGAAAGATCATTCTCCCCTTACCCTTACACATGATTATGTATGAATTGTCTAAGATGATGATAATGTTGTTGTGTCGATTGAAAGGCTATTATCATGAACACTATGAACATGATGTGAAAGGTTTACTCACATGTTAATGACGATACTAAGGTTGAAAGTATATTCTTACCTAATTGAATCTATGAGCTATTTTATGAGTTGTATTGAATGAAAGGCAAGATATTCCTTCACACGTGTAAATGCAATTCAAGACTAGTTATGTATAATTTGGGAAATAATGCTTAGCACCGAGTGGATATGGAAAATGAGTTAGAGCCACTCCTGTCAATACAATAGGCCGGGTCATCTAAATTATTCTCATGAGATGGAAGCTCCTCCACCAATATAATAGGTCGGGGTTCTAGAAGCAATCTCCCTATCCCATAACTATGTGCCCACATAGGTCTTTAGCTAGTGGATCTACCTAAAAGCTATACATTTAGTTCTACCTTAGGCAAGTAGGAAACCTTCTTTCGTTGTGGGGTTACATGACACTGGATTCCATGTAGCTCACATGATCTATGTCGGTTACGGCTATTTTCCCTACATGACAAGATAATGAATATGACACGAACTATACTTATGACTTTTCGATGAGCTTTACTTAGTAGGAGTGGGGGTATGGGACTTCACTTTTACATTGCACAAGTGGACTTGGAAAGGGGTTGTAGGATGGTTCTTTATGCTATGACAAGACACGAATGTATGCATGTATGTTGAATGGATTGTTGCTATGAATGACTTACCTTACGTTCAAGTAATGTACATGATTATTTCCTTATCTATGACTATTGACTATGATGAGGTCTAAAGATGATATGTATGACTAAGGTGGCTTCAAAGGAGTACTTAGTATGGTTGGTGTTATGGGATGCCAACCATACATTGCACAAGTATACCTTAGGGTTTCTAAGGTAATGGTTCTACTATGTTATGAGGATTTATGTGATGAATATGCTATGACTTGTGTTTTACATTAAAATGCATAAGTGATTCTCAAACTTGACAAATGCATGCTTTTCAAATAAATTGTCCTTTTTTTTAATCACACTTCAAGGTTTTTTATGCATGCTTCCATACTTGGTACATTTTGTGATAACCCCTATTTCTTCTAAATTTTTTATAAGTGTAGGTTCCGGCTAGGTGAAGTGTACTTCCTTTCTTGATTATGGCTTGGATTGCTCATCTCCATAACTTGTGGTGAGTCCTCATGGTTCGAGGACGAGATGTCATTCACTTCTAGTTACTTTCTTATATTCTACTTTTCAGACATTTTGATTGTAAAGGGTTGTGACCCTATTGACATTCTATTGTAGTAGATGGATTATGAGACATTGTCTAGATTCTTTTCGGTTTTATAAAAAAGACTTCGATTGTAAAATTTTAAATTTCACGTCATTTCTACTTTCTTATGTTTAGGTAAGCTAACGGCTTGTATGAGACCCCTTCGGGGTCAAGTACGTCGTGTTGTGTTACCCCTGGGTCATGACATGTAGTTAGCAAAAGAGGTTGATCTAATGTCTTAGATCGTGGTGGCATAGCATTCTCCACATTCGCTAGACTCCCTCACCATCTTCGAGATATGATTCCTCAGATTCGCCGCCATCCACTCACATCTGTGTTAGGTGTATAACTTATGAATATCTGGCATCATATGGAGAATCCCAGTAAGTACCCATTTCTCCTCGATAATAGTCCATCCTCATATATATGGTACATGCCAGGGCATACAGTCTGTTCAGCTCTGTGAAAAAGAGTACTGGCTCAAATCAACTACTGGGAGGATTATGGGCCAATCCTTTGCTCGTGGCATCACATACCAAGACTTCTACTGAATCAGAGATAGAGTCCGAGCTAGACTACGACTCCATGTTCTTAACATTTGAAAGTTGGGCCCCCTCTTCAAACTGGAAGCAGGATCATGCCTTGGGAATCCTCCTCGCCCGATGATATGACCTGTCTCGATATATGCCTTGTAGTGTGAGGTGCCGTGGGTGAGCCTCTGGTATGCTCAAGTACATACTTCGACCCACTTGATTCATCAATAAATCGGAGTGAGGGTGCAACATACTTATACTTCCCTTGCCTTTTTGGTGCCATTTCACCTGTAGAAGACTTTTTAGTATTCAAATTACTCAAAAAACAAATAAAACAAATCACAGAACTTAAAAATATTCTAGGCGGTGACTATTTTTGGGACCGATGGTTAGTACCTACAGGTCATCGAGTGAACGATGGACCATTGGTGCCCACCATAGGTCAGGAAGTAACATTTTAGGCCTCAGAAAATGGAACGACGGTTCACCAGAATGGTCCGTCGATGAAACGACAGATTATAAGCCAAACTGTGGTTCACACCTTGGGCTACTGAGTTGTGCATCTAACCAATGGAACCAGACCTATGGGCTGTAGCTCATGGTCGTTAACCAGATTAAAGTTCCATTTTGAACAAACATCACAATATCATAATTCAAACTAACAAACTACATCTATAACATGCATATATTTCAACATATTTTCATGGTATTCAATCATCCCTAGGGTTTCAAACATGCAATTCGTACATACAAATAAAATTAGCTCAAAACCCTAAGACAAGAACTCAACTAGAACGTAATAATCACATGCTTTCATCAAAGTAATCAACAACAGTCACTAACCATTGTTCCAAGGGTACATTATAACTATACAAATCAATTTCGACAAGCAATTCATACCTGAGGTCAAATAAGAACTTTGTGATTTCAACTACGAATTGAATAGTTCAAGTTTGAAATCATTACCTTACAAGTAGTGAAGAGTTGTGTGAGTGTGCTCCTATTTAGCCTTTTTTGACGCCTAACAAATTTGACACCAAACCCACAACCTTTGATTTTAGTAGAATGAAGAATCAGGAAAGAAGCAAAACGAGAGAAATAGGGAGAGAATATGGGGGGAGAAGGGAATGGAGGAAATATATATGTGATTTGGGGCATTGGAAGGTTGGGAATTTCTATAAGCAGTTACGTGAAGGGTTGTAATGGTTGGTGAAAATGAGGGAAATGGGGGTATGTTTGAAAATGAAGGGTTTTTAAGTTAATTTTGTCGTGGGTCGGATCGACTGATTCACTGACTTGGACCGATGAAACCCCGTGCATTGGTGTCATGATTCCCCTTATACTTGGTGGAATTTCATAGTACATACCTAGGAATAGGATCGACGGATACCATCTGCGGTCTGTCGATTGATCAACAGGCCATCTATAGGAACTGTAGACCCTTGCACCAACAATTTTGTGAAGGTACTTCTTTGATTTCCTGCACATGTAGCAAGCATTAGGACTTCCTTTACATATTTTCTTGAATCTTCTTGGACACGGACCCTATACTACCTTAATCTAGCCAACACTAAGATACAATAAACATAAAACTCAATACAAAAGCCTAAAAAAATCATAAAATCACTAAAAACTCCTAAAGTTGGCTAGTTTTACATCTTGGGTTGCCTCCCAAGTAGCACTTGATTTAACGTCACGGCACAACGCAAACCCCTTTATTACTCAAACTTCATCAAGATCCCATTCTTCTATCACCTCTTTGACTTCCTCTATTTTACCTAGGTAGATTTTTATCCTTTGACCATTCACCTTGAACCTCGTTCTTTCATCATTCTCAAGTTCAACCGCTCCGTGTGAGAATACTTCTACCACTTTGTATGGCCCAGTCCACTTGGACTTGAGCTTGCCAGGAAACAAGCGCAACCTTCAATTGAATAATAGTACTAAATCACCGGGAACAAGCTCACGCTTTTCAATGTTTTGATCATGGTGCCTCTTCTTCTTCTCCTTATACAAGGTTGAACTTTCATATGCCTTTAGGTGAAACTTATCAAGCTCAATTATCTTGTTCAATCTTTGACTTGATGCAGTGTCCCAATCCAAATCCAGCTTCTTGAGTTCCCATATCGCTTTGTGCTCTAACTCTACATGCAAATGACAAGACTTGCCAAACACAAGTTTGTAGGGGGACATACCTATTGGAGTGTTGAATGCAGTGTGATAGGCCCATAGAGCATCATCAAGCCTTCTTGACCAACCAATTCTATTCGCATTCACAGTCTTTGCAAGGATTTATTTAATCTCTCTATTTGATACTTCAACTTGCCCACTAGACTGCGGATGATAAGGATTTGCTACACTATGACGAACACCATACTTCTCAAGCAACGACTTGAATAATCTATTACAAAAATGAGAACCTTTATTGCTAATAATCGCCCTTGGTGTACCAAATCTAGAGAAAATACTTTTTTCTAGAAACGCGGTGACACTCTTCCCTTCATTGTTTGAAAGTGCAACAACTTCCACCCATTTAGACACGTAGTCAACCGCTACAAGTATGTACTTCATTCCATTTGAATTCACAAACAGACCCATGAAGTCAAGAATCCATACATCAAACTACTCAATCACCAGAATAACATTCACTAGGAGTTCTTGCTCCCTTGAGATACCTCCTTCTATTTGGCAGCGATCACAAGAGTTGGCAAAATCATGAGCATCTTGGTGAATAGTAGGCCAATAATACCCACACAACAAGATTTTATTTGCAATCTGGATTCCACTATGATGCCCACCAACAAGAGACGAATGACAAGCTTCCAATCTACTTATCATCTCGACCTTAGGCACACAGCGATGAATAATCCCATCAGCATATATACGAAACAAGTAAGGCTCTTCCCTGAAAAATTTCTTCACATCAGACATGTATTTTCTTCTTTGGTGGAATGACAAATCTGAAGGCACCAAGACACTTACCAAACAATTGGCAAAGTTTGCAAACTAAGGGATAAGATCAAAAGAAGCAACCAATACCAGTTCATTGGGGAACGAATAATTTATCTGAACTCCATCAGCTAACCTCATCATTGCCTCTTCTTCTAATCAGGAGAAGTGATCATCCATTTAGTTTTCTATTCCCTTTCTATCTTTCACTTCAAAATCAAACTTTTGCAATAACAATACCCATCTAATTAGTATTGGTTTTGCATCCTTCTTTTCTATAAGATACATCAATGTGGAATGATTAGTATTCACAATGACTATAGTGCCAAGCAAATAGGATCGAAACTTCTCAAACGTGAAGACTACAACAAACAATTATTATTTAGTAATAATATACTTCTTTTGAGCAATATTCAAAGCTTTGCTCGCATAATATATAGGATAAAGAATCTTCTCTTGCCTTTGCCTCAATACTACGTCAAGTGCCACCCCACTCGCATTGCACATAACTTCAAAAGGTTATCCCCATTCCAGTGAAATAACGATTGATGTAGAAATCAACTTCTCTTTCAGCCCCTCAAATGCTCTCAGTCAAGCATTTTCAAACTCAAACTTTGACTCCTTTTTGAGTAGTTTTCACAATGGGTGTGAAAGTTTTGAGAAATCCTTTATGAACATCTCTTGCAAAACCCACATGTCCTAAAATACTTCTAACACCTTTTACAAAGATAGGTGATGGTAGCTTTTCTATCACTTCAACTTTTTCTCTATCAACTTTGATGCCCTTCCTCAAAATTCTATGGCCTAGAACTATACCCTCTTTAACCATAAAGTGATATTTCTCCCAATTTAGCACAAGTTTGTACTATTCATACCATTTCAGCACTTCACCTAGGTGTATCAAGCACTCATCAAATGAGTCACCAACTACTGAGAAAGCATCCATAAATACCTCAATTGTGACCTCCACCATATCAGAAAATACTGATATCATACAACGCTGAAAATTCATCGGTGCATTACAAAAGCCGAATGGCATCCTCTTGAAAACAAATGTTTTGTAAGGACAGGTGAAGGTGGTCTTCTCTTCTTCTTTCGGAGCTATAGAAATTGGATTATAGCCTGAATATCAATCTAGAAAACAATGCAAACCTTTTTCCAGCAAAACAATCTAACATTTGGTCCATGAACTACATTGGGAAGTAATATTTTTCTATCCATGCATTCAATTTATGATAGTCCATACAAACTCTCCAACCAGTCATCGACTTCATTGGAACGAACTCATTCTTTGCATTAGGAACCACGGTGATTCTTCCCTTTATTGGCACACATTGAACTAGGCACACCCAACTACTATTAGCAATATGATATACGACTCTAGCATCTAGCCACTTAATAATCTCCTTCTTCACAACCTCTTGCATCAGTGGATTTAATCTTCTTTGGTGCTCATACTTGGCTTGTTATTCGACATAAGTTGAACTTTCTAAGAGCAAATACCATGTGAAATACCAATAATATCAACAATGGTCCATCCTAATGCCCTTTTGAATTGCTTCAACACCGATATCTACACATCTACTTGCCTTTCATTCAAGTCAGCAACAATAATAACTGGCAAAGTACTAATTTGGCCCAAGAACACTTATCGTAAATGAGATGAAAGAGATTTAAGCTCCAATTTTGGAGGCTCATCAACAAATGGTTTTGCAGGCAGAATGTCTTGATTTTTCAAATCCAGATCTAGCTTCCTTGGTTGACGACGAGAAAAATTACCCCATCCAATGCAACAAATAGCTCATCATATTCATTAATATCATCTCTATCAAAGTTAATGATCTCAACCGCTTGTGCTTCAACACCCAATCTCTCCTCAATAGACACATCTGGTCTACATATACCGCCTTAAGATCACTTTTATACTTCATAGATCTGTAGATATTAAAAGTTACCTTATCATTGTTCAATCAAAACTTCATCTGCCCTCTTTCCATATCAACCAAAGCCTGCCCAATAGCAAGGAATGGTCTCCCTAAGATGATGGGGACTTCAAAGTCAACTTTACAATCTAGTATCACAAAGTCCGCCAGAAAGATGAATGTGTCAACTATCATAAGGACATCTTGAAGCACCCCAATAAAATTTTTCACAATTCTGTCGTTTATAAGTAGCCACATTGCAGTCGGTTTAGGGGCTCCTAAGCCCAACTTCTTGTATATAGACAACGACATTAGATTAATGCTAGCACCCAAGTCACATAGAGTCTTTGCGAAATGAAACATACCAATAGTGCATGGAATAGTAAATGCTCCAGGATCCTCCTTCTTTTGCACTAATGATCTAGTAATAATAGTGCTACAATGCTACAACTTTTCATCATCTTCGAAACTGATAGTCCTCTTCTTAGTGACCAGATCCTTCATGAATTTCGCATAACCCGGCATTTTTTCAAGTACCTTAATCAAAGGAACATTTATGGACAACTGCTTCAGCATAGTTGTTAACTTGTGATACTTTCCTTCTTCTACTTTCTTTACCAACCTTTGTGGGAAGGGAGGTGGAGGTCTCGACATAGGGATGATCTTTTGCATCACCTCAACCTCCTTCTCATTTTGATCTTTTGGCTTATGAACTATTTCAACTTCGTCCTCTGCATGCTCATTCGCACTTTCCACTCCAATCGACATAGGAGAGTTTATAGTTTGTTTTTCACCCCTAATTGTAACTTCTATACATTGTCCTTCATTCTTTGGATTCTTGATAGTAATGCTAGGGAGTGTTCCTTGCTGACGCAGATTTACACTTTTGGATAGCTGGCTGATACACCGTGAGTTTATGGTATTTTTAATACATTTCACTTAAGAGTTGTGTCTATCTAGGGCCTTTTTGTATTGGTTTTTATGTGTTTATATCATATTTTGCAGGAAAGATATTTAGGCGCGGAAGTAAAGAGACAGTAGAAAGAAATGCAGAAAAAGGGATCTACGGAGGTGATCTACGGACCGTAGGTCCATTGATGCTCCGTAAATGATGAGCGTAGATCAGCATGCAAGGCATGGAAGGAAAATAAGGGAAATCTGACCAAGTGTGGAACCACGGTGGCCATTGACAGTTCATAGATTGATCTACGGACCGTACTGTTGATCCGTAAAATGATATTGCGAGGGTTCCAGTACCAGATTTTTGAAGATTCTAAGTGTGGAGCTACGGAGAGGGATCTATGAATCGTAGATTGATCTACGGTCCGTACAGGTGGTCCGTTGTTTGCTTCAGAGAAGTTGGTTTTTGGAAGCTGGAATATTTTCTAAGTCCTGGCTGACAGAATGGACTCACGAACCGTAGATCCATTGATGGTCCGTGAGTCAGTCTCATGGATTGAAAACGCGTGCCTGAACAAACTTTCCTTATTTTGTTTCCTTTTTAATTTAGAACTTGTTTTCTATAAATAGGGAATGTAAACCTCGTTTTTGGGGTTAGACTTTATTACTTTTATTCTAGCTCTTGACTTGGGATTTTAACTTGCAACTTTAGCAATTCTTAATTTCTTGAGTTCATTTTGAAGATTTTGGTGTTGCAATTCCAGTTGAATTTCTGGGTTTATTATTCTTCTTACGTAAGTTCATAATTCTTTCATCTAAAGTAATGATTTGTGTTCATATGATTATGGGTAACTAAACTCCACAACTAGGATTGTGGAACCATGAGCGATTAACAAAGTATAAATAGTAGATAAGCAATTCTTGAATAGTGTTCTGCATGCATTGATAATTCTTTCGTGTAGAAGTCTTTTTAGCGGGTGCAAACGTTAGAACTCACTTTTTTTCTACTTGCCGTACCAAGGAGGTAATCAACAAGAAAAGAATTATCAACATAGATTTAGTGTGATACTGTCTAATAGTCTAGTGTCGATTGGTATGAAGTAATAACTAAGCCAAACATCGATGTGATGTCTAATATGAGGTAAATGTAAGGGTTAGTAAATTATACACACGTAGCCGGACTAAGGTGCGAGGTGAATTTCTCTAAATGCCGGACCAAGGATTTAGAGATACCTAGCTTATCACTTTGCATATATTACACTAAGAAAGGATTGCTATTACTAGGATTACTGCGTTATGAGCTTGTGGGGAACACATATACCCTAGTTAATTCTCTCATCTTGATAACAACCAAAATTGACTTTTGTTTACTGATTACTTACTGAATTCTTACAATTTGTTTCACAAATCCCCCTCCCCCTTAATTACTTGTTTCTGGAAGTAATTTGACTAAATGAATATAATTGTTGATTAAAGTGAAGTCTAAATCATTTTCCTCGTGGGATCGACCCCAACCTACGAGTTGGGTTCTTCACTTGATAACGATCGCTTATGCTTCTTTAGCGAGGTGTAATTGGAGCGTATCAAATTTTGGCGCCGCTGTCGGGGAATTTGGCTTTTAGATTTATTTTAACTACATTATTGAACTTTAGTCAAATATAACTTAATTTTACTCTTTGTTTTTGTTTTTGTCTCTCTCAGGTTCTGACTCTAGTGTATGCCGAGTACACGGAGCCAGGGTGAACCACTTACTCCGTACGATCCAAAGTTGAACCGAACTTTGCGAAGAATGAACAATCCAGGAGTTCAAGTTAATCCTATCGGAGGCAATCTAGGTGATGAAGTTGAGTTGCAACCTCCGAGGGTAGTTGGTGGGGACAAACAGGTTCCAGCTGAAAATCAATTGGGAGATGCATTGAGGGTGCAAGATCCACCAAGCCCACGACTGCATGACAACTATAGGGGCAACGTCAATATTGCTGACTCAGATGGACCTCTTGTCCCACCCCATTTGCCTCCGAGGCACACATTTATAGTGACCAGTAGCTTGATGCAGATGCTTACAGTGAGGGGATTGTTCTCAGGGTCGCCATCGGAGGACCCACATGCTCAGATAGCCAAGCTAAGAGTTCTTTGCAAAAGCTGTGTAGGTCGACCAAACTTGGATATAGATGTCATCGGGTTGCGAGTGTTCCCTCTATCACTGACAGACGATATTGCTGTATGGTTCACTGAGCTTCATTATAACTCAATATATATATATATATATATGGGATCAACTGAGGGATGTCTTCTTAGCAAGATATTATCCAATGTCTAAGAAGTTCAATCACAAAGATAGGGTCAATAAATTTGTGGCATTACCTGGAGAGTCTGTGAGTAGCTCATAGGATAGATTCACTGTGTTTGTATGAGGTGTTCCGAATCACCGTATTGATGATGAGTCGCTGAAGGAATATTTCTATCGAGGTCAGGATGACAACAATAAAGCAGTGCTTGATACTATTGCTGGAGGTTGATATGATGAGTGCACATAAGGGCAGATTGCAGAAAAACTGGAGAAGATCTCTCACAACAATAAACCATGAAGTACTAGGAGGTCGGATACTTGGAGAAACAGATTTGTCATTCATGCTACAAAGACCCCCACCACCTTTTCCACAGAGGTTAGTGAAGAAGACTGAAGATGGTAAATATCGCAAGTTTATTACTATGTTGAAGCAGCTTTCCATCAACATTCCATTGATAGAAGCCTTGGAGCAAATGCCTGAGCATGCGAAGTTTATGAAAGATATGGTGACAAAGAAAAGGTTTGTGAGTTTTAAAGATGCTGATAGATTGTAGCATTGTAGCACTATTGCTACAAGGTCTCTTGTGCAGAAGAAGGAAGATCCTGGTGCTTTCACGATTCCATGTACTATAGGGTTGCTACACTTTGCTAAGGCATTGTGTGATCTTGGTGCTAGCATCAATCTCATGCCATTGTCTATTTATAAGAAGTTGGGTCTGGGGAATCAAAAGCCTATTACAATGCAGTTACTTATGGCTAATCAAACTGTGAAAAGGCCCATTGGTGTACTCCATGATGTGCTAGTGAAAGTGAAGTCGTTCATCTTTTCGGCGGATTTTGTGATTATTGACTGCAAGGTTGATTTTGAGGTTCCCATCATCCTTGGGAGACCATTCCTTGCCACAGGGCATGCGTTGGTTGAAATGGAGAAGGGGCAGATGAAGTTCAGACTAAATAATGAAGAAGCAACTTTCAATATGTGTAGGTCCTTAAGCAGAGTGGTGAGCTCCAAATGGTATCTGCTATAACTTACAGAGTTGAGAGGGAAACAGAAGTGCAAATTGAAGAGCGACTAGGTGTTGAGGCACTAGCAACAGTTATGATGAATTTCAATAGTAATGGTATTGAAAAGTATGATGAGTTGGTAGCTGCACTCGATAGGTGCGAATATCGGTCAAAACCAAAAAGGTATGAGTTAGACACGAAGAATCGTGAGTCCTCACCCGCAAGACCATCTATTGTGAAGGCACCGAAATTGGAGCTTAAGGCTCTACCACCGCATTTGAGGTATCTATTCTTGGGTAGAGATAATACTTTGTCGGTCATCATTTCGGCAGATTTAAATGCGAGACAAGTAGAGTGCTTGGTGACTATGTTAAAGAGGTTCAAGCGAGCTATTGGGTTGACTATTGCAGATATTATTGGGATTCCTCTCGGTATTTGTTCTCACAAAATCCCACTCATGCCAGATCACAAGCCTAGTATCGAGCACCAGAGAAGATTAAATCCACCTATACAAGAGGTAGTTAAAAAAGAGATCATCAAGTGGTTGGATGCCGGAGTTATTTATCCCATTGCAGAGAGTAGTTGGGTGTGTCATGTACAGTGTGTGCCTAAGAAGGGTGGCATTACTGTGGTTCCAAATGAGAGAAATGAGCTTGTTCCAATGCGGCCCGTGACTGGATGGAGAGTCTGCATGGATTACTGAAAATTGAATGCTTGGACAGAAAAGGACCATTTCCCTATGTCATTCATGGATCAGATGTTGGATAGACTTGCTGGTAAGGGTTGGTATTGTTTTTTTGATGGTTCTTCGGGCAACAATCAAATTTCTATAGCTCCGGAGGACCAAGAGAAGACCACCTTCACTTGCCCTTATGGGACTTTCGCCTTCAAACTGATGCCCTTTGGGTTGTGCAATGCTCCAACGACCTTCCAGCATTGTATGATGTCGATATTCTCTGATATGGTGGAGGACATTATTGAGATATTTATGGAAGATTTCTCTGTGGTAGGTGACTCTTTTGATCGATGTCTAAAGCATTTGGCTGAGGTGCTTAAAAGGTGTGAAGATTGCAATCTGGTGCTAAATTGGGAAAAGTTCCACTTTATGGTGAAAGAAAGGATAGTTCTAGGTCATCGGATTTTGGAGAAGGGCATTGAGGTAGATAAAGCAAAAGTTGAGGTAATAGAAAAACTTCCTCCACCTATCTCTGTAAAAGGTGTTAGGAGTTTTCTTAGGCATGCAGGTTTTTATAGGAGGTTTATCAAGGACTTCTCTAAAATTGCACATCCATTGTGCAAACTGCTCGAAAAGGAGTATAAGTTTGATTTTGATGATGCTTGTTTGAGAGCATTTGAAGAGTTGAAGGAGAAGTTGGTTACTGCACCTATCATTATTTCACCAGATTGGGGACAACCGTTTGAGGTAATGTGCGATGCGAGTGGAGTGGCGTTTGGTGTAGTATTAGCACAGAGGAGAGAGAAATTTTTTCACCCTATTTACATGCTAGCAAAGCTCTAAAGGTGGCCCAGAAGAATTATACTGTGACTGAACAAGAACTTTTTTGTGGTGGTTTTTGCATTCGAGAAATTTCGATCCTACTTGCTTGGTACCAAGGTCATAGTGCATACTGACCATTCGGCATTGAGGTATTTGATGGCGAAGAAGTATGCAAAACCAAGGTTGATTAGATGGGTATTGTTGGTACAAGAGTTTGATTTTGTGGTAAAAGATAGAAAGGGGACCGAGAATTAAGTTGTCGATCACTTGTCCAGATTAGAGGAAGAGGTTATGCTAAAGCTTGGTGATGGGGCTAAAATTAATGATGCTTTTCTAGATGAACAGGTATTGGCTGCTTCTCATGATCTGATTCCTTGGTTCGCAGACTTTGCTAATTATTTGGCAAGTGATTTGGTACCCCCGGATTTGTCTTTTCACCAAAGGAAAAAGTTTATGCATGGTGTGAATAAGTTCTTTTGGGATGAGCCTTACTTGTATCGTAGTTGTGTTGATGGGATTATTCGTCGATGTGTGCCCGAGGTTGAGATGTTGAGTGTACTTGAAGCATGCCATTCATCGCATGTTGTGGGGTATCATAGTGGTATTCAGACTGTGCATAAGACTTTGCAGTGTGGGTACTACTGGCCTACCATCCACCAAGATGCTCATGACTTTGCCAAGTCTTGTGATCGTTGCCAAAGAGAAGGAGGAGTTTCGAAGAGGCAAGAGCTTCCTATGAATCCTATATTGGTGATAGAGTTGTTTGATGTATGGGGCATTGATTTTATGGGTACATTTGTTAGTTCACATGGGATGAAGTATATTCTTATTGTGGTTGATTATGTATCGAAGTGGGTGGAAGCAGTTGCGCTCCCCAACAATGAAGGTAAAAGTGTCACCGCTTTCTTGAAAAAGAATATATTTCCCAGTTTTGGTACACCGAGGGCAATTATCAGTGATGGAGGTTCCCAGTTTTATAAAAAGTTGTTCAAGGCGCTACTTGAGAAATATGGTGTCCTCCACAATGTAGCCACTCCTTACCATCCGCAGACTAGTGGGCAAGTTAAAGTGTCCAACAGAGAGATCAAACAGATTTTGGCGAAGACTGTGAATGCTAATTGAACGGATTGGTCAAGGAAGCTTGATGATGCTCTATGGGCCTATCGTACTGCATACAAGACCCCCATAGGTATGTCTCCTTACCAACTTGTATCTGGGAAGTTTTGCCATTTACCGGCAGAGCTAGAGCATAAGGATTTGTGGGCAATGAAGAAGCTAAATTTTTATTGGGGCGCCGCATCTAATCAACGAATGAATGACTTGAATATGCTTGATGAGTTTCTCTTAAAAGCTTATGAAAGTTCAGCGTTGTACAAGGAGAAGATGAAGAGGTATCATGATCAAAGAATTGAAAAGCGAGAATTTGTTGTGGGTGATCTTGTGCTTGTATTCAACTCTAGGTTACGCTTGTTTTCGGGGAAACTCATATCCAAATGGACTGGGCCATTTTTGCTCACAAAAGTGCTCCCCCATGGAGCGGTTGAGCATGAGAACAGTGAAGGAACAAGGTTCATGGTTAATGGACAAAGGATCAAGATCTATCTAGGAAATGTAGAAAGTGTGCAAAAAGTTGTTGAGGCCTATCATCTTGATGAAGTTTGAGTAATCAGGAGGCCTGCGTCGTGCCGCGATGTTAAATCAAGCGCTGCTTGGGAGGCAACCCGAGATGTAAAATCTAACCAACAATAGGTTGTTGTTTTCCGTTTAGTAGTTTCCTTTGTTTAGTTGCTTCTCTGTACTCATTTAGATAGTTGTCTTACTTTCGTTTTAGTGTTGGCTAGAATAGCATAGGGTCAGTGTCTAAAGTGTCCAAAAAATGTAAAAAGAACGTGATAATGGTTGCTAAATGTGCAGGGGCGAAAAACAGAATCTACAGAAAAAAAGGTCTGGTGCAGTGGTCTACGGATTAAGATTAACGGTCTGTGGTTCATCCCACAGACTGTCAATAGTGTCCGTAGATCCCAAGTAAGGTTTTTGAACTTTCAAGTGCAAGTTTGATCTATGGTCCCCATCTACGGATCGTAGATCGACCCACAGACCGTAGATGGGTCTCGAGGGTCCAAAACCCTAAATGCTGCCTGACCCGACCCAAACTAATCTTATTTAAAATTCCCCAATTTTAAACCTTTCCCATTTCCCTCCATTAATCACCAAACCATTTCTAAACTTCCCTATTCCTTAAATCACTCCATAACTCCCCATTAAATCTTCCCTTTCCTCTCCCCTTCAAACCTAATTTTCCTTTCCTCTCCAAACTCCACTCATCCCAGAAATTCCCTAATCTCTCTCAACTTTAAAACTTCGGTGTTCGGGTTCGGCGCAACTAGGAATTAGTGTGGTCTTGCAAAGCTTAGTATCATCACCTCATTGCTTGTAAGGTAATAGACTTTCCCCTCACTTTGAATTTCGGTTCATATATTGAATATAGAAAGTCGAGAGTCGGGTCTTGACCTTGGGAAATTAAGTGTATGTAATTGCATGATAAAATAGAAGTACTAAAACCCTTGGGACGATAAATCGTGATTGTGTTGCCTTTATAGTGTGTTAAACCTGTCTAAATGCTAGTGTCTATGTAAGTTTTGACTTAGGGTTCCGAATCTTGTATGAAATAATTATCAAATTGAGTAATTGGAACCCTTAGAATGATGAACTAGCATGATTAAATGTTGAAATGCATGGTTAGACTAGGATGCTGTTGAAAATGGTTAAATATATGGGCTTGAAATTAAAGCATGTTTGAAACATGGCACATATCCCATCCACGAGACCCCGTCTACGGACCGTAGATTAGGTCTATGGTTGGATGCACTTGAAAATTTCACAAGGTGTGAAACCACGGAGGTGGACTACGGTCTGTAGATTGATCTACGAACCGTTTTGTACATCTGTGGTTTCCATCTGTGACCAATATAGTTGGTCCTCTGATCCACGGAAGGTTTCCACGGACCGTAGATCAGTCTACGGACCGTAGGTCCCCACCGTAGATGACCACTGTAGCCACTATTTAATTTTTTTTCTATTTTTTGTTTTTGTTCGCCCTTAGTTCTAAAATATCTCCGAGTGTGTCATAAGTTTATTATGGTACTAATTAGACTCCAAAAGGGGCAAATCAAAATCCGTGCAGCCTATTTTTAGGCTAATTGATGAAGACACGGACACAGAAAATGATCCAGCATATCTTCCACCGGGCATGAGGACATCCCCTACTGCACCTCGGGCTACCCGAAATACGTCCCGGCAGGTGGTCACCGATGTAGTCACTATCTCCCAGTCTGATGAGGAGAACACACTGATCAGCTCTGAGCCCGCCTATGCTTCCGGCTCTGGTTCTGGATCCGCTACAAGCTCAGGTGCACATGACAAAGCTGTCTCGTCTGATGAGGCCAGCAGTTCGGGAGAAGTACAGGTGCCATGAAGCTATGACCTTGATCCGGTGGCTGGAGAGCCAAACAGATGGTGTGTTGAGGGGCAATGGCAAATCTACCGGGATGCCAGAATGCTGAATGAGAAAGAGAAGATGGCCCGGCTTATTACTGAAGAGCGCAGAGTCCTCACAGGGAGCTTACACACTATTCCCGATATCCACCGTATTTTTAGCTTCACAAGTGCGACTAGATGGCTCGAGACCCTGGGAATTATAGCAAGGAGATTGTACGGGAGTTCTATGCTTCCTATGCTGCCACTCTCTGAGGTTCGATTGAGAAGAGGTCCAAGCCCACAGCCAAGGACCCTATCACTTCTACTATGGTCCGAGGTTTTCCAATGGATATATCACATGTCACCATCAGCTGATTCCTTTATGGCCCTGGTCCTGATCACACTTGGGCTCTCAACACGGCCGAATTTGATTACAGATGGGATGTTGTAAGGAGTGGAGCCTTCACACGTAATGCAGAGCAGAGAGAGGCTGTTATACTTTGGTTGGCTAGATATATTTCTGCAGATGGCGAGCGTGCGGAGTGAGTCACCGCACCATGGTTAGGTATTCGTAAGGCCACATTAAATTTTGTTGCCAAGTTCTTCTGGTTGTTGGTGCGTAACAGGGTGTCCCCGACAAAAGCTGACAACCAACTCACATGGGATAGAGTCGTCATGGTTGCAGTATTAGTAGCAGGATTAGAGATTGAGTTTTCCAGCATGCTACTAGCAGAGATTCACGAGAGATTGTTCAAGACCTCCACTACTTACCCCTTTCCATATTTAATTTTCCAATTGTGCAAGGACTCTGGAGTGCCGATCTGGCACTGTGATAGGTTGATCCACCCTACGGGGACCCTAGATATAGGCCTGATTCGGGACAAGGCGAATGTGGCATCACCTCACAGAGGGCCACAGATCGATGTGCCATTGGGTACTAATTTAGTAGATGTTGTGGAGCAAATGCATGGTGATGAGCCTGCCCCTCCAGCCCACATTGATGACGCCCCAGCCTCCTCTTCTCAGGCCGCTAGTCAGGCTCCTCCTCTTCAGGAGCCAATGTTAAACACTTGTCCGAGTCCAGAAGTTAGAGGCTCAGATGACCACCCTACTGCACCATATTAAGCCCTGGATGCGGAAGTTGATTGCTGAGTCCGAAGAGAGAGTAGAAAAGAGGATGGAGGCGAAAATGGACCATAAGGTCCAAGCAGTTCATAAGTGGCTCGATGCCTTCGAGTTGAGAGTTCTAAAGAGACCAGCTCCCACTACTGATATGTCTTCTTTTTGGATCGAGCTGGCTAGTCTCTAGGCTGATGTTGATGACATCCTGGCCACACCAGCTGTTGAGCCACAGGCTGCACCTTCTGCATTAGGTGATGATACAGTCTTTGGTGCAGTATTCAGTGGAGATGATGCGGAGAAGCAGCCTGAGCCTGCACGTGCCTTCAGTAAGAGGTGCCGATCTAGTCACAAAACTGAGCTCATGGAGGAGGAAAAGGCTAGCAAAAGGCAGTGCAGGCAGGAGAAGAAGGCACGAAGAGCGTCCATAATGGATGAGCAATTGAGGCAGTAGAGGGCCAGTGAGATGATTGCTGGGGCATCGATTTCTATGCCTGTGAGGATTGATGAGAGCACCACTGAGGGTGCAATTAGAGTGACAGATAGAACTACTGATGGTGTTGTCCTTGTTGATGTGGGCACTACTGAGGGTGACCCAAGTATTGATTTAGCGGGCTCTAGGAAACCGAACCCACCCGCTTGTTGATGATTCTTCGGCGCTATGCGCCACAGGTGTGCTACACCCAATCCATTATCTTTTACTGTTTTTGTATGCATTGGGGACAATCACATCTATTTTTGTTGGTGGTGGGGTAAATGGATTGTGAGTGATAGGGTGAAGTCTGAGTAACCCAACTCGTAAATCCTCTCTTGGGGTTTTCTTTCCTGAGTTATTTTTCCCCAAGAGACTGATTAATTTCTATTGAACCGACCTGTGTTAGGATCGTATGTGTAGGAGCAAGAATGAAGCATGATGGCTTATGAAAATGATACCCATCCAAATTTTGTGATGTGTGCTAGAATTTGTAGGCTAAGATAAGTTGGATGTGTTGGCTCTGAGTATGACATGATAATAAATCAACTTGATGGCATGACTTAAGCTAAAACTTGAACTGGGTAATCTGATAATCTGATAATGAAAGTATGTGCCAAGAGTGTGTGAGAATAGTTGATGGTTCAAACAGTTTTGTGCCAATCTAGAACTTGCCTGGTTAGTCCTGCTAAGACAATCTACTCTAGAGGCTAGGAAGTGATCATAGTTCCTTGTTCTGATAACTCCACAAATTGCCTAAAAGAATAATCCAACCAAATGAAATAAATGCTCCCTTTGATCCAAATGCTTTGAGCCTAAATTAGACCATTTCTTTCTAAACTCCTAACTCATCTTCCCATAATCTACTATGTTGGCCCCAGTCCCTCCTTGGACATGTGTACCTCGATTTAGGCCAAAAGCCTAAGTTGAGGGTGGCTAATGTAAAGGGTAACCTCAATCTTGGCCCTGATCTGACATCGGGTATTTTGTACCTCAACTAATGGAAAATCCATAATTTGAGGGTGGCTATGAAAGAGGAAACCGAATGACAAATGGGTATGAAAAGAGTTCGATGTTGAAAAAGAGAAAAAGAAAAGAGAGGAAAGGATGTGACTTTTTAAAAGCTAAAGAAAAGAATAAAACGCAAGAAAAAGATGAAAGTGAAAAAAATAAAAGATCTACAAATTTTAAAGTCACATCCATGGTTGAAGAAAATCAAGGGAAAGAAGGTAAAACGGTAGGATGTCAAAAATAGGGAAAAAAGAGGTTGAAAGTCGAGTGTAATGTCAAGGAGGGCAGAAGTCACTAAGAAGTACCCAAATGTACCACACCTGACCGTGAGCCTACGTTACAAGCCAAGAAAGTCCTATAGTGATCCTAGAATCTAGTTTGGAGAGTCTAAGCAATGAAAATAAGGGCAAGCTTCTGGTATTGACCACTTACTGTACTTGAAGATTACTTCTGAGTGTGAGTGTTAAATGAATCCTTGTACTCAAATTTACATTCATTATGTGAAAAAGGGATTTCGTTTGAAGTAAAGGCACTAGTTACATTGTCAGAAAGTTGGTATCTTGGTGATAGTGAAGCAGTGTATGTTGTGTGTTGGTTGGTCGATCTTTGTCATATTTTGATCCGCATGAATTAGCTTGTCGAGTATGAGAGAACAGATTTTGCACTCGAAAAGAGAGTTGGAGCAGAGAGCCATGTGATTGCTTGTGCTTGAATAGCTTGCTTCTATACAGGTGTCATTTAGAGTCTTAGTGCGTCGCTTGAGGTCAAACAACGAGTTTAAGTTGAGGGTGTTGATATACCGTGAGTTCACGGTATTTTAAATACATTTCACTTAAGAGTTGTGTGAGTCTAGGGCTTTTTTGTATTGGTTTTTATGTGTTTCTCTCATGTTTTGCACGAAAGTTGTTTAGGCTCGGAAGTAAAGAGACAGCTGAAAGAAATACAGAAAAGAGTATCTACAGAGGTGATCTACGGACTGTAGGTCCATTGACACTCCGTAGATGATCTGCGTAGATCAGCAGGCAAGGCATGGAAGGCAAATCAGGGAAATTTGACCAAGTGTGGAACCACGATGGCCATTGACGATCCGTAGATTGATCTACGGACCGTACTGTTGATTCGTAGAATAATATTGTGAGGGTTTCAGTACCTGATTTTTGCATATTCTAAGTGTGGAGCTACGGAGAGGGATTGACGGATCGTAAATCGATCTACGGTCTGTACTAGTGGTCCGTCGTTTGCTTCAGAGAAGTTGATTGTTGGAAGCTGAAATATTTTCTAAGTCCTGGCTGACGGAAGGGACTCACAGACCGTAGATCCATTGACGGTCCGTGAGTCAGTCTCGTGGATTGAAGACGTGTTCCTGAACAAACTTTCCTTAATTTGTTTCCTTTTTAATTTAGGACTTGTTTTCTATAAATAGGGCATGTAAACCTAGTTTTTGGAGTTAGACTTTATTACTTTTATTTTAGTTCTTGACTTGGCAGATTAACTTGCAACTTTAGGAATTCTTAATTTCTTGAGTTCGTTTCGAAGATTTTGGTGTTGCAATTCAAGGTGAACTTCTGGGTATATTATTCTTCTTACGTAAGTTCATAATTCTTTCATGTAAAACAATGAATTGTGTTCATATGATTATGGGTAACTAAACTCCACAACTAGGGTTGTGGGAACCATGAGCGATTAACAAAGTATGAATAGTAGATAAGTAATTCTTGAATAGTGTTCTGCATGCACTGATAATTCTTTCGTCTAGAAGTCTTTTTAGCGGTTGCAAACGTTAGAACTCGTCTTGTTGCTACTTGCCAGACCAAGGAGGTAATCAACAAGAAATGAATTATCAACATAGATTTAGTGTGATACTATCTAATAGTCTAGTGTCGATTGGTGCGAAGTAATAACTAAGTCAAACATCAATGTGATCTCTAATATGAGGTAATGGTAAGGGTTAGTAAATTATACACACGTAGCCGGACCAAGGATTTATAGATACCTAGCTTATCACTTTGCATGTAGTACACTAGGAAAGGATTGCTATTACTAGGATTACTGCGTTATGAGCTTGTGGGGAACACGTATACCCTAGTTAATTCTCTCATCTTGATAACAACCGAAATTGACTTTTGTTTACTGATTACTTACTGA